>LOEQ01004215.1:154174-164530 GCA_001685075.1 Bramus lutescens
TCTCGAGTGCTGGAATTAAAGGCTTGCGCCACCACCGCCTGGCTGAACCTTCTCTTTTTGACCTTGTAGAGCTGGCGTTCTAGAGAAAGAGGACATCTAAAGAGACAGATACGGCGCATTTTGTTGGGCTCTTTAATGGACTTGCACACTGAGTGATATAAAGATACAGGAAAAATTCTTAGGAATATATTTTTGTGTTAACGTATCCAAATAATGTTGCTGTTCGCCACAACCTGTCGTGTCCCTGTCACCAAGTCTGTGTCTGTGCACACACGCGGGATCGGCCCTCTTTGCCTCCATCTGAGACCTGAGGATTCAGCTACCCAGAGCTGAACTTCGATTTCATTTACAACTGTGCAGTTCTCTTGACAAAGAGCGAGGAAGCAAATCAAAGTGTCCTAGCCTTTAAATTCATAAGCATTAGGTGAATAAACTCTTCAAGATCCCTCGACCTTCCTGCTTGTTTTTCTTTGACTGTCTTAAGACATGGATGGTACTGAGGACTCTTGAAAAGAAGAGCCTGCTCCTGATGTCCATACTCGTCTGAAACTAGCTTCCTGCTACGCTATTCTTAACGTATCAGGCAGCAGGAGGGGAAATCCTCGGGGGCTCCCTTGGCAGCTGCACAGTCAGCCACCTCTGGCTGCTGCCGGTTAGTTTGTTTTTTTGTTCTTTTCCATTGGGATCAACAGCTTCTGTGACTGGAACCGGAGCTCGGTTAAATACACTTTGTCTATACTTTGACTTCACCGTGAAGTACGCCGGCTTTTCCTGACATCAAAGGTGTTTGGTGTCTATGGCAACAGGCTGATTAGCTCCCAAGGTCTGGGAGTGTTCTGTTCATTTGCTGGTGAGCTGCAGCTGCCTTCTCAGGGGGTACTGAGGGGACTCGGAAGACTCATTCCATGTGAACAACCAGTTGGGTGGGAGGCACGACATTCCATCTCCTCTGTCTTATACTGCGTTCCTATGTCCCCAAGCCTCACGATGCTCACACAGTCGGACCCTCGGCAGCTCTGCATCCTTCCTATCAATGCCAAGGTCAAGAAGCAGATGGTGTGTGGTGCCCCAGACCTGGCAGACTGGAAGCTATAGAAACTGAAAGATGTACCCACAGTTGAGCAGTGGAGCAGCTAGGAACGTAATGTCAAAGCTGGGCAGTTCCAGAAAGAACCAGAGATAATCACGTGCCCAGTGTCAGGCTCAAGAGACCAGCAGAGGTCCCCTGGGACACAGCAGATGAGGATGCTCGGCTGTCTAGTTTAAGGTGTCTTCGATAGGCATTATTGAGGCTAAACACTGTGATCAGGAGACAGGAAACTTCATTTGGGGCTAAATATCGGCACTGATTTCTGACAGGATTAACTTGGGCCAAATCATGGGGCCACATGGGGGACTTCTGGGGAGGTTACTTAAATCAGCCTTTCCCTTTATGAAAGTATTAATAATAAAACAATGTGAGCTTTGGACCAATGGCATAATGGTGCCAGACATTTTCTGACTTGGAGAGCAGGAGCAATCTAAATCAAAATCTGTAATTAAAAAGGACAATGACTCCTAAATTAGTTTTTATTAATAGAATTAAGCCATATTAGGTCTTAGATGATATCATAAATTTGATATTAGAATGTTCACCCTTAATGAAAACATATAAGGATTGAATGATTTAAAAGTCTGATACTGTATGTTTATTTATAACATTAAATATGTTTATCATCAATATGACACAGCTCAAAGACCCTGTGTCACTAGCGAAGGGTTTAGGTGGTTGCTTGAAGATCTAGGTCACATGCAGATGAAAGCCAGAGAATGGCCATTTCTTACAGAGTTGCAGGCTGCCCTGCACGGCTATGTGTTCTGCGTGTCTCATATTAATAAAGGGCTGATCAGTCGGGATGTTGGGTTGTCCCGCAAATAACCAAGGAAGGCTATTAGAATGCGATGCGGGACCTCCTTCCCTGGATATATGTGTGTCTGGCTCTGCTGTCTTGGGAAGCTGGGCAGGGAAGACATGAACAGGAATGCCTCTCAGTGGATGGCAACAGCCCTGGCAAGGCTGCAGGCTGCCTGTCTAAGGCTACTGAACTTTCTTGAATTGTCTAT
This sequence comes from Bramus lutescens, assembly GCA_001685075.1. NCBI lineage: Eukaryota > Metazoa > Chordata > Mammalia > Rodentia > Cricetidae > Bramus > Bramus lutescens. The sequence continues at coordinate 156,278 of LOEQ01004215.1, forward strand.
TGATGGCCTTGCCATCTGCCCTGCTGTTTGTACCTTGGCTCCCGAGTTCCTCTGCTAGTCAATCAATCACCTGGGAAGTCAAGGGCAGGGACTCTGGTTTTCCCTTTTCAGGTATTGGGGAGATCCTGTCTCTGCTGGCCTTTCTAATCCTCCCTAGGGGACTGCTAGTATTTCTCACTACTCAGAAAAGACACGATTTTAGTGTCTTCTAGTTCCCTGTACTAATGCATTGAGCTTGTACAGCCCAGGGGTGGTAGGCTTCGCTGCGTTTGGTGTAGATGAACGGTGTGTCTCAGTCTCCATCCATTTAAGGACGAAGCCTGAAAATAAATGTCTGTCCTTGGTCTTAAATCATTCCGGGGTGTTTTCAATAAACACTGGAAACTCTGGGGTGCTAATACCAAATGAAAGAACTAGCAATGGCTTCAAGGTTTTACGTCCAGCCCTGCGATGTGCCACTTGTATTTAAAGAACGTGCCAGGACACATACAGAAAGACCCGTGAGATAAAAGATGAGACGTCAGCTCGCAATGACCCCTGAATTCCTAACTTGATCAACACCGAGCTTCTCCTGGGGAGGGACCATTGCAAATGAGAGGCAGGTGCGGAGACAAGACCGGGAGAGCAGGTTCAGTCCATTCTGGCTCGAGGCCTCTTTGCTTCTGCTGTCTGCTAACCGCTCCTACCTGGCTAGCTCTGGCTATTCTTGGCGGAATCCCGCTCTGATAGGCTCTTCCACTGTAAATCTCTGCCAAGGGCTCCATGCTTGCTCTTCCCTGCCACAAATGGTTGCAGAGAGAATTGCAGTTCCACGATGTTGCGGTGGTCGCAGGGCAGCACCAACGATTTTAACACCATTTCTCCACCCCTGTTTGTGGGTGGGGTGGGGACACCTATTTGAACTCGGCTAAGGAAACGCACCAGTTTGAAGGATGCCGTATGTCTTGCTGTACCAAATGACATCCTCTAAGAATATACCCAGAAGAGCAAAACCATCAGTGCGATATTCTTCTCATGCATTACAAGGACGTCTCAATGTTTTCTTTTTTAGTTCCGAAGGGGAAAATGAGACCTGCAACTAGCCAGGATCTCATTGAACACCACTGCACTTCAGAATTTATACCTGTAATTTCCCACACGCTTGTGCTCTTGGCAATGAGATGCTCGCACTGAGATCGTATGGTCCTTTGGTCTATGAAATACACCATTTCTCTTTTCCAAATACCATTTCCTACTTTGGGACTGATAATGAAAGCTGTATGACACTTATGAAAAAGGTCAATAAATCTTTCACAACAGAGCAATTTACCAGGTAGAAGATGTCCACATTTTCCGTTTCTCCTACTTAAGGACATTTTCCCAACCCACACTGCTAGCACTTACGTATTTATTAAGTGTCACAACTGTATTTGTATAACACATTTTCATACTCGATTTTGCCCCTCAATAGTTTACCCTTGGCCTGGTGGGCAGAATCGTGGCACGATTAGACAGAGACAAAGACTTGCATGGTTTGTTCCTCTCCCACTTTTCAGAAGAGCGAGTCAGAAATTCCTTTTGTGTCTTCCATTTTTCAATTAGCCACCCTCTGCCTGGGGATGGTGGTATCTTTGGTGGGTTTGAAGGGTTCCTGGAGTCCTTGCTTGGCTGGGCTGCTAACAGGAGGAGGGCTAACTCATCAGCAGGCTTCACTCCTTTCCTTTAAGGTCACCACAGGAGTCTGCACTGCCAACCGAGGCCTCTGAAGCCAGTCTCTGGGTGTTGGGGAACCCTTCCTGAACATCAGCCTGCTCTGGTTCACCAACTGAAGACGACCCCAGAGTGGAAACACCACAGAAGTCTGTTCAGCCAACCGAGGCCTCTGAAGCCTGTCTCTGGGTGTTGGGGAACCCTTCCTGAACATCAGCCTGCTCTGGTTCATCAACTGAAGACGACCCCAGAATGGAAACACCACAGGCCTCTGAAACAAGTCTCTGGGTGTTGGGGAACCCTTCCTGAACATCAGCCTGCTCTGGTTTTATGGATGGGCCATTGTTTGCGTCCATTCTGCCACAGGCAAATGAAACCCTCCGGCCTTGTTCTCAGAGGTATCTGAAATGCTCCTAAGGCCCATAGGATTTCAGAAGAGCCACTTAACCCCAGAAGCGGCTTGGGTTTCTTCAAGACTAATTGTGCTTCCCCCAAATAAATAAAACACACAGATGTAACCGGGTTCTGAGTTACTGGAAGGCCTAGGAGTTTTAAAACTGCCAAAGAAGCATGCCATGGGATTGTACGGTCCTCTGTTTCTTTGAGAAATAGCGTTAGTGCAACTTAAAAACAAACCAAGAGACGCAGAAGGAGGCATAAGAACAAAGCAAATTGTACACATACACAATGTGTTGCGCTGTTGGTCCACACACTCTTTTCTAGTTTTGAAGGTGGTCCTGTGTCAGTGAGGCTTAGACACGGAGGCACATCCATCTCTCTGGGTTAAATGCATCTGAGCCCAGGAGCTCTGTGGGTTTGGGGCAACCTACTATACAGACATGTGGTCACTGTCAGCATTCAGCTCTGTTCATTACCACATATGACATCTGTCAGAGTTTGGTTAATGGGAAGGTACTTTAATGAGAAATTTTCTCCATCACCAAAGAGTGGGACCACATGACAACAGGTTGTGATTGCCTGACTTCCCCCCATCTTCTCCAAGAATATACTCATTTTTTGATCTGAAGGTTTTATTTTTCAGTTATCTTAAATAGAAATCAAGGTTATATATGGATTTTTTTTGTAAAATTTAGGTATAGTGGAAAAATAAGCAAACAAAAATTTAGTTCAATAGACTTGCTAAATGATACATGTATAAATAAAATACTAAGCAGTCATTAAAAATATCTATAGCTGGGCAGTGGTGGCACAAGGCCTTAATCCCTGTACTTAGAAGGCAAAGGCAAGAGAATCTCTGAGTTTGAAGCCAGCTTGGTCTACCAGGGTGAGTTCCAGAATAGCCAGAGCTAAATAGAGAAATCCTGTCTAGAAAATCGAAAAGAAAAAAAAACTATAGAAGTATATTTAACATCGTGGGATAGTATAGTAATATAAACAGAGAAGAATCCAAAAACCAGAATTGTTATATTTTTAAAAGAAAATTTGTTTTTGAATTTTGATTATTTTTAGTTTTGGAATAGTCTATAGTTAATATAGTATGTTGTTAAAAATAAGTACACGTTATCAAAAAGGAGTACTTTTTATTTTTTTTCCAAATGTAATCTACTGAGCATGGAATTACAGAAAACGGCCATGCTCCCCTGGATTTCCTCCTCTGGAGGCCCTAGCCATCTTCCTCCATCCTAGACTTCCTGCCTGCTGTGTGTTCTTTCCTTGCTGCCTAGTAGATGTGCTGATTTTCTGTTCTGGGTAGACCAAAGTAAAGATGAAAGACTACAAAAAGCTAAATGAGGAAAACTATGTCAACTGAAGATTGTTTAGCATTGCTCAGATTCGGAGGTGGAAACTGTCAGGTCCAAAGAAAAGTCCCAACTCCAGAAAGCCGCCCAGATATCCAGAAATGGACTCAACCTGGACGTACAGGTAGGTTTCTGGGAGTTAGATAAAAGCCATCTTTCTTCAGGAAGTTGTGAAACCAGTTTCCCTCTGCCAAAAGACGTCCTTTCCCTTACCTCTGGCAGAAGGGTCGTCTGATTACCTGTGGTGCCTATTAGCGTATCAAAGCGCATGCTGGCGACCCGGCTTCCTCAGGCACAAGTACCTGCTACATTTTCCTCCATAAGCCTCCTAAACTTCTCACCTCCTCCCCTACCCTAAACTCCCTCCAGCTCAAAGTCCCCTCAGCTCATTCTCCTTACAACGCCACTGTTTGATGTGCTCTCTGCGTCTCCTCCTCCTTCTCCCCCACACCCACCCACACACCCACCTTCATCCTGGCCAGGTCCAAGCGGGTAGCCATGTTCAGCCTGCTTTCTCTCTCTGCTGTGAACTCTTGAAGGTCCTTCTGACTGTATGCGGCTGCGGGAATCTAAGGAATTCTGTTCCACAGCCCACACTGACTTCCCATTTAGTTGTTTTATTTTGTTTTCTCAAACATACCCCTGTGACATCTACCTGAGCACCAGCTGGATCCATGTCATCTGGTTATAAACTGAGCTAATAGTCTCACAGGCTCCTACCCCAGACTGTTCTGTCTGGACTTTCCCTGATGCAGTAGATCCCCAAGAATGGGACACTTCCACTCCTGTGATTGCTACTCACCACCCCTAGTCCTAGTTCACCTCAAAAACCCTTCACCCTTCCATTCCAGACCCCAGTTTCCTATTTCTGAAACCCACCGTTGAGGCCTTAAGCCTGTTATCACCGTCTCCTATCTCAAGGACTTTTGATTCCTATTGACACACGCCCTGCAACACACCAATCCTTCCAGTGCACAAGTCCGCTGGCACTTACTGCTTGGTTCAAGACCTCTGCATCATAAATGAGGCGGTCATTCCTGTTCACCCTCTAGTTAACAACCCAAATAATCTCCTGTCTAACATCCTCCTACCACCTCCTCCCACCTCCGGGACACCAACCCGGTGAAGATTGGCAGGTTGATTTCACCCATATGCCTACTCATAAAAAACTCCGTTATCTCCTAACACTTGCGGACACTTTTACAGGATGGATAGAAGTGATTCTGGCCTCCATGGAAACGGCAGATGTGGTGGCTCAGGTTTGGTGATCTATGAACCCTCCAGATAGACAATGGACCAGCCTTCACTTCCAGGGTCATGGAGCTTGTGTCTGAAGCTCTCAATATCTCCTGGAAATTCCACACCCCCTAACATCTACAATCCTAGGGAAAGGTGGAGAGGGCCAATGGACTCATCAAACAACAGCTAACCAAGCTCTCCTTTGAACTCAGGTTATCTCGGCCCTCCCTTCTCCCCATTGCCCTCCCTTCGCCTCAGGGCCACTCCACATTCCCCGGCATGAGCCCTTTTGAGCTGCTTTATGGCAGGCCCTTTCTCCTCAACCATCACCTCCCAGTCCAAACTCCTCCACTGGCGGGGGTGTCTACCCTACCTCTCCCTTCTGAGGTCCCTTCTCTGTTCACACACTGACAGTTGTCTCCCCCACAGCAGTGGTCCCTAATGCCCCTAAACCTGCCCTGCTCTCCCCAGAGGACAGAGTACTCCTCAAACAGCTAACTCCCAGGTCTTTTAAACCTCGGTGGACAGGACCTCACATGGTAATCTTCACCACACCCTCGGCTGCCAGACTCCTGGGGCACCCATGCTGGTACCATCTCTCCGGGCTCAAGCAGGCACCTACTCAGGACACTTGGTCTGTCCAGCAGTTAGGACCTTCCACCCTTCCAGTTTTCTAAGATCTTGCAATGATCCTCACCCTGGCACACTCACGTTTGCTTAAACAAACAAGATGGGTAATAACAATATTTTTTCTCCTAGTCACCTACTTTCTCATCTCCCTCAAGAAACAGATGCCTGGCATCTCTGGGATGACAGTAAACAGGATGCCTCTCTCCAGGCACACCTTTTGCTGAGCGTGAATGCACCAACACCCAGCTTTCTCCTCCCCAACATCGCCCCATGCCCACAGAAAGTACCCAGACTTGAGTTGATGCCCCTGTATCCAAAGAGAGCCTAAAATGTTGGTCATAAGCATCACCTCAGCTTCCTGTTACCTCTTATACAAAGAGTCTGGAATGTAATCCCAACCCCCTCCTGTGAGCCAGTCAAACCTTGACCCCTTCCCAGGAAGGTCAAGACCACTCCCACAGGCTACTTAAACTGCTCCCCAGAAAATAATCACGTGGTCTTCCCTCTACCTCTCCTGTGGTTGCATTGGCGGCTTTCCGTCCACCACCCCTCAGGCCACCCGAGAGCACAGGTGTCTAATTAAAACTGGGTATCTTTTAATTTGATTTGATTTGATCTGATTGGGATTATTTGCATCAGCGGAGATGCTCCGTTAGGAGATATTCCTAACACACAGCGGCTGAACGACTGGGTGACTAGCTGGGGCTCTGGGCACAGTTGTGCTTGCTAACTGACCCAGCAGCTGAAGAATGAGAAACAGTAAATATTTTCATAAACATATGTCACAGCCCCAGAAAGACATTAAGAAGGCTATGATTTCCATTTCGCATTTTGTGATAATGTGCTTATATTTAAGCGGCCAGCTCCTGTGGAGTCACCTCTGAGGCTCCAATGAAGGTGAATCTGCATGTGTACTTTGCAAGCTCCTGGTTCCTCTGAACACAGGCGCTGCCCGGAAGACATTCTCGCTCTCGTGAGAGCAGGCTGGGCCAGGCGGAGCCTAGATAAGCAAGGCACCGGAACCTAACAGATTCAGCCAGGCAGACCTACTCTTCCTGGCCCGTGGAGTCCTCATTCCAAACTCGGTCAAAGGCAAGAAACAAAACATCAATAGAAGCAAAACAGACTACGAACCAAGTGGCAAGTGGAGCCGCCATCTCTAACGGCGTCCTGTGCTCCTACTGATGGCTCCTTTGACAACCTCATTGCCTCGCTCATGAAGAAGGCCTCAGGGCTGCCTGGTAACAGCACAGTTGATGGACTCGCCTGTGCTAAGCTCTGCTAAAGGCTCAGAAGTACTGATTCCCACTAGCGCCCCGTGTATTTATTTATAAAAATATTGCGGTAACAATCCACAGGTTTTCATCTAACCCACCGTCAGCATTACAGGCAGTCATGTTAAATACAGCAGATTCTTGGTTCTCTTCCAAAACTGAAACTAATGCGCACCCCCCACCCCCATCCCCATCTGGCCCCACCCTCACAACCATGTTGCGTCTTCTCAGAGTTTGGGTACTTCAGATGCAAGCAAAACTGTAGATTCATCTTTTTACAGACAGCTCATTTCTTTTAACAAGAGTTAGCGCCAACCATGTTGCCGTGATATGCCATGACTCCCTCCTAGAGTGGATCAACTGCTCTTGTAGCTGTGACAAGAAGCAGTTAAGGGAGAAAAGTTTTGCTCTGGCTTAGAGTTCATAGTGGGGAAGGCAGGTGGTAGGAGCTTGACAACAGCTCACAGAGATGGAGGACAAACAGGAAGTGGGACTGACCTATCAGCCTGTAAGGCCCACCCCCCAGTGACTCTCTTTTCCCAGCAAGGCCCTTCTTCCTATGGGTTCTGCAGCACCATCATCTGGGGACCAAGTGCGCAACCATATGAACCTATGGGGGGGGGCATTTCACATCCAAACCTATGGCGATTTGAAAGAAAACGGCCCATGAAGGGAGTGGCACTATTAGGAGGTGTGGCCTTGTTGGATGAAGCCACTGTAGGGGTGGGCATTGAGGTCTCTTTTGCTCAAGCTTCCCTCAGTGTAACAGACAGTTGACTTCCTGTTGTCTACAAGATGTAGGACTCTGCGACGACATTACCGCGTCTGCCAGCATACTGCCATGCTCCCTGCCGTGAAGATAACAGATGAAACCTCTGAAACTTTAAGCAAGCCACCCCAATTAAATGTTTCCTTAGAAGAGTTGCGGTGGTCATGGTGTCTCTTCACAGCAATGGAAACCCTACCTAAGGTAAAACCACAGCAAGGCTGAAGGAATTCTGGGCCACAAAGTGCCCATTTACTTACTGCATTCTCCGACTGTGAACACCTAGGGAGCTTCAGTATCTTGGCTGTTCTGAAAAGTATTGCAGCAAGCATGGGTATGCAATTATTTCTTTAAGAGTTATTTGAGGGCTTTTCTTGTTTTCTTTTTGATTTTTTGAGACAGGATTTCTCTGTGCAACTGTGCTAGTTGTCCTGGAACTAGCACTGTAGACTAGACTCATCTCAAACACACAGAGATCTGCCTTCCTCTGCCTCCCGAGTGCTGGGATTAAAGGTGTGCACCACCACGGACCAGCTGAAGTCTTTTTGATAAAGCCCACAACTGTAATGGTTAGATCCTGTGATGATTTCATTTTTAATCTTTTGCTGATTCCAATTTTTAACCCATCATGCTACTTCCATGGCAGATGAACTTATAGTGGCTTTAAGAGTTACAGGCTACCTTGTCGTGGTATATTATTTGTGTTTTAATAACTAAAGCTTGCCTGGAGATCAGAGGGCAAAGCAGCCATACTAGTCAGCCATACAGGCCAGGGAGTGGTAGCACACATCTTTAATCAGGAATCAGAGGCAGATGGATTTCTGTGAGTTCAAGGCCACCGTGGGCTACACAAAATTGAATCTGTCTAAAAGAGAAACAGAGCTCACACAAAGGT
>LOEQ01004216.1:34983-53668 GCA_001685075.1 Bramus lutescens
TATCTCAGCGGCTATTGGCTGAAGGAGCGGAAGGAGCTCCCGCAACAGAGAACAGCTATTTAGATTTAACATAAGACAACTATAAACGTGCCTGCCTGATACATAGGGATGATTCTAGAACTGTGAGCTGTGGTGATTGCAAAGGAGATGGATGGTGAGTGAACGGAGGCTGGGAAAATGCCGACATAATTCACTCCCTCGGAAAACCACAGACCTGACAAAGGCTGGCTTGCCAAGGCCTCATGGCAGGCGTCTGTGCAGCTAGTTGAATTTCCTCTCTAGCCGTTCCAGGGATTCATGCCTGCTGCAATATGGATTTGTAGCCATCAGGAATCTTCTCCTGTCTCCGTGTTTAACATGGACACAAGCTCAACTCAGCATCTTCTCTTTTGTCTTTATGAGCTAACATAATTTTGAAGGGATGGGAAAATAATCAATTATGAATCAGTTATCTTTCACCTGATTTTATATGATTAGGATTTAATCATCCTATAGGAACCAAAACTTCATTTTGAGCAAGTTCATGGAAGGAAAGTCCTATTAAACATTTGGAAGCTTGGTATGGTGGCTCACACCGATAATCCCAGCACTTCAGAGGTGGAGGCAAGAGATTAGAAGAACAAGGCCATGTTTGACTGCTTAGTGAGTTCAAGGCCAGCCTGAGGCTTTACCTCAAAAACAAAACCAAAAACAAACAAACAAATAAAAAACCAGGGCTGGCAAGTGGTTAAGAGAAACTCGCTGCCAAGTCTGATAACCCAAATTCAATCCCCAGGGCCCACATGATGGGAGGATAGAGCTGACTCCTTAAGTTATCTTCTGATGTCCACATATGCTGTTGCAAGACACCCCACTGCTCCACCAAATTAATAGACAAGTGTAATAAAAGAAGCCAAAACAACAGAGTGAAGCTAAACAAAACAGCAATAATAAAAACCCATATAACCTTAAATGTCAGAGTTCTCTGTGAATACAAAGTGTTGTTATTACTTGTTATGCAAAATAAACTCCTATCTTCCTTTCGAGTATAAATCACCAAGGATGAAAATGTTTGTCTTTGCAATCCTGAGTTTGATTTCAAATTAACTTCACAGTGTGAAGTCCTTGGATAAAGCCAACAGGAATTCCTAGAACTTTTGAATTTTTTTTTTTGTGTGTGTGTGTGTGTGTATGTGTGTGTGTGGCTGGGGGTGTCTGCTTTTAATCATTCCTTTTACATGTAAGTGTTGAACAGTAGTTACCCATCAGGCATTTCTCCAAGTCCTGAAAAGAAGCCTGAAATGCAAAGGAAAGAGGGGGTATACCATTATCTTCGTAATGGGCTGTCTCCTGTGATAGCTCCCTATGTTCAGAGGCCACACTGAATGCTTAAACTATGCTTTCATCCTTCTTGGGACTTTTTGTCATTTCCAGGGACATATTTTGTTTTTAAAACTGGAAGCCAAGGATGACTACTATGTCCCTGCTGTGTTGTTTACATCTCTTAGTGTTTCATATCGATAAATCTTTTTCATTTTGCTTTTTGAGATATGGTTTCACTATAGTCTTGATTGGCTTGGAACCTACTTTGTAGACCAGGCTGTCCTCAGTCTCACCTGCCACTGCCTCCTGATCAAGGCTCTGGTTCTGACTCTCAGCACTGGGAAAAATAAAACAAAACAAGAAACAACTAAACTCAACTAAACTCACATTCTGAGTCACTATCCTCTTGTGCCTTCCAAGATTACATAACAAGTTGGAGGGCTATCCTGTGCTACATGGTATCCTGTTTCCAAAAGCAGGAAGATTAAACAAAATGAAACAAAAGCATTAAGACAGTATTTGTCATTTAAAGTAATTTGTATGTGTGTGACTGTCCCCGTGTGGGTATCTGCATGGGGGTGCAGGCATCTGTGGAGACCAGAAGAAGGTACTCCATCCCCTCAGGATGGAGTTGCAGGTGCTAGTGAGAAGCCTGATGTGGGTGCTGGCAACTAAACTCAGGTCCTCTGCACAGGTGGCATCCCGAACCAATGAGCTGTCTGTCTACCCGCAACAAAAGCTTCCTTTTCATTTTTTCCTTGTTTTTATCTTATTATTTAATGTGTATGAATGTTCTGCCTATGTATCTTTGCACCATGTTTACACTTAGTGCCTGCAGAGGNGGGTGCTGGCAACTAAACTCAGGTCCTCTGCACAGGTGGCATCCCGAACCAATGAGCTGTCTGTCTACCCGCAACAAAAGCTTCCTTTTCATTTTTTCCTTGTTTTTATCTTATTATTTAATGTGTATGAATGTTCTGCCTATGTATCTTTGCACCATGTTTACACTTAGTGCCTGCAGAGGTCATAGTGTCTATTCACAGCAACAGAAACCATAACTAAGACATCTGCCTAGCCCAGTGCCTGCCACATATGCATGTTGAGTCAGTACATTTGTTGAATAAATAAATATACATGCAGAAAATTAATAAAACCACAGAACATAATTGCTGAAAGAAACAACAAAATTAGACAGCCCAACCGTCTCAGACAACACACAATGAAATAAATAAAATATTGTCATAATCTCAAGCAGCCAGTTGTGTAGGTAAAACATGGATTTATATTAGTCCTAAAACATGGATTTATTAATATAAATTAGTTCTTTGATTCTTCTACTTTAACATATTTCATTTTTAATGAGTTCAATAATTCAGACTTCTCACTATTTCCAAAAGACCTTTCTTTCACCAAAGATAAGTAAATAAGATTTTATTTAAGAATTACTCGTATTGTGTAATGAAACAGACCAATATTCTCTTTTTAAAATCAACACAAACTGTAAAGTTCTTGGTAATAGAAGTAAGTACTTACCGCCTCATTCAGATTGTATGGTGGGCCAATGTCAAGCTGTTTGCCCTGAAACAAAGAAGGGACAATAAACATCATCAAGAGCACCAAAACGCCACCAGTGCACCATTACACCGTTTTCATGGAATTCAGTTCTTCTCATTGTTTGCTGATTGTAGAGTAACTTGCCAAGTGTTTCCAAGTCATTTAATCTGGCATGAAGCTGGACAAAAGGCTGATGCAAATTACGGATGTCTTGCCTAGGATCCTGCAGAACCTACAAGGATGTGGGTGAGAGTGTGGCGGGGCAAGGATGACAGAACCTCATGGCGAATTAAACAAGCCTGGGGATTCGGCGACTGATCCAAACAGAGGTCTCCTGAATTAGAAAAAACTAGTTTCAATTTTTTCCCTTCTCTTTCCAATTAGTCAGTAACTATAGGGAAACATATAAATTTGGAATGTCATATTTACTAAAATATAAATTCTCTCTTTAGTTCTCATATATTTGAAATTTTCAGGGTGGCATTTATGGAGCTAGTGGGGGTTCTCAACCTGTGGGTCATAACCTCTTTCAAGGGTTGCATAAGATTATTCTACATAACCAGATATTTGCTTTATGATTCATAACAGCAGCAAAATTACAGTTATGAAGTATCAACAAAAATAATTTTATAGTTGGGGGTTATCACAACCTGAGGAACTGTATTAAACTGCATTAAGAAGGTTGAAGACCACTGGGCTAGAAAGAAGGCACCACAATTTAAGAGCACTGGCTCTTCCAGAAGACATGGGGTTTGATTCTGAGTATCCATATGGTAACACATAACCATCTGTGACTCCAGTTCTCAGGAATCTGACGCCCTATTCCGGCCTCTGCAGGCACTAAGTGTAAACATGGTGCAAAGATACATAGGCAGAACATTCATACACATTAAATAATAAGATAAAAACAAGGAAAAAATGAAAAGGAAGCTTTTGTTGCGGGTAGACAGACAGCTCATTGGTTCGGGATGCCACCTGTGCAGAGGACCTGAGTTTAGTTGCCAGCACCCNCCTCTGCAGGCACTAAGTGTAAACATGGTGCAAAGATACATAGGCAGAACATTCATACACATTAAATAATAAGATAAAAACAAGGAAAAAATGAAAAGGAAGCTTTTGTTGCGGGTAGACAGACAGCTCATTGGTTCGGGATGCCACCTGTGCAGAGGACCTGAGTTTAGTTGCCAGCACCCCTACAGATGGTAGTGAGCTGCCAAGTGGTTGCTGGGACCTGAACTCATGACCTCTGGAAGAGCAGCCACTGCTCTTAACCGCTGAGCCATCTCTCCAGCCCCACTTGTTTGATTTACTGCTGATTATCAGCCATGGAAAGAAGTTCAGTTGTAGTAAATGCACAGCTGAATCACTGAAGTTATCTGCAACATTCAGGACATTAACTTCCTTTTCCTTTTATTTTCTATGCAGAATGATACACCACCGTTTGTGAGGTGAGTTCAACTTACAAAAAAGATACAATCAAACCCAAGTGTGAGTTCTTAGACTCCCAAAGGCTACTAAAGGAAGATGAAGAATTTCTCACTCATAAATGAGGGTCTAATCTTATCTTGGCACAGACATTTGGCGTTTGATGTATCCATGTATATATGTTAGTCTTTATTAATATGTATGTACATACATACAAATTCACATTTATACATAAACCATCGTCTGTCTGTGTCCAAGGGAGACAGGCTTCAGGAACTTCCAAAATTCACAAACTCTTGCATATTCAAGTCCCTCATTGAGAATGCAGTACTATATGCACACGACCTTCGCACGCCTGTACATCCTTCATCCTTCAAATCATCTGTAGTTCACTGTTCACAGTTATTACAATGTAAGTGTTGTGGAAGTAGCTCACGTCCCCGTATCCCTCTCCTTCTTTTTGAGACATCTTATGTATGCCAGACTGAACTCAAACACTCTCTGTAGCTAAGGATAACTTGGAACTCTGGCCCTTCTGCCTCTACTGCCAAGTGTTGTTACCAGCCTGCGTTACCGTGTTCAGTTTAAATAGCTTTTAAGGCATATGTTTACACAAAACAAGTGTGCGTGCACATTCAGTTAAGATGCAATTGCAAATATTCTTGCTTCTCAGTTGTCTGAATATGAGAAATCTACAGAAACGTAGAGTCCAAGGACAGACTGTAACTTTAGTCTCGTCTAGAAGATTGTAATTTCCTGTCCTGGACCAAGGGAAGGCTGAGTCTAGCAGGGAGGAAAGAGGAGAAGAATGTATTCTGGGATATCCCTGCAGAGAGCATTTTTTCTCTTTTTTTAGGTTTACTTATTCATTTGGTGTTTGTATTGGGTAGGTGGATGTGCTCATGCACATGCGTGGAAGTCAGAGGATGACTTGCAGGAATCATCTCTCCTACCAAGTGGTTTCTGGGGATGGAACTCAGCTTGGCGGCTGGACCACAAACTCCTTAACTCACTGAGCCATCTCGATGGCCTGTGATTGTATTTTCTTTCTCCAGACACAGAGTATTCCACTATACATATTTACAGCACATTGCAGGAGACCTCTTAGGCCAGCTGTGGTGTTGTACATCTGTATTCCAAACATGTAGGAGGCAGAGGCAGGTGAAATTTCATGTTTGAGGCCAGCCTACAAGAGATCCAAAATTAAAACTGGAATAGAACAAAGCCAAACCCCAAAGAGAACCCTTTTATCGTTTTTTATCCACCAAAATCCTTTGCCAACACTCTGAATCGCACTTGCCCCTTCTTATTTGTGAAGAAATGTTATTATCGTTCAGTTTTAAAACCTGGTTATGGGATGGCAAGATGGCACAGTGAGTGAAAGAGCTTGCTGCCAAACCTGATGACCCGAGTTTGATACCAGGCCACCATGTGGAAAAAGGAGAGAAATGACCCCTGAAGCTGTTCTCTGATCTTCATCCTTGGGCCATTGTGTGAGCCTCCACCCCCAGCATATAAACAAACAAACAAACAAATGAAATAATGAAAGCTTAGTTTTGTTCTATTTAGAGACCTTGAAACCAGATTAAAACTTTGTTACCTTTCCTGGGGCAGGATGTGCATGGTCATCCATGAATATAGCATAGAGATTCCCCTTCAACAGGAAGCAAAACTATGCATATAGTTCACGGCTACGTTGCATTGCAGGGAATTTTCCTTGCCAGTAGGTAGAGGTGGGATTTGATTGACATGAAACAGAGTGAGAAGTTTGCCCTAAAAGTGAACAGTTGAGGATCTCCCCTGATGGTATGGAAAAACTAAGTTTCCCCAGAACCCTATTATATGGTTAAGGCAAAAAATTACTGTTAAATAACAGACCTTAAGAGGACTGTACCAGTCAGGTAAAAATGAGAGAGTTTCGCTTGTCAATCATTGTGCTGCCTGGTGATCTGTGCTTATAGAATGTGATTCTCTCCAGGAGAGTTTTAGCTCAGTTATCCATACCTTTCAGGGATCAAGCATGGATGTTTCTGCCATGGGAGCTGTGCACTACATAGTCTTTGGGGGAAGAGCTTAGAAATGATAGCCTGGCAAAACAGAATCTAGAAAATGATGATGCCAAGTGAGCTGCAGCATTCCTGATCATTTAAGACATGAAGTGATCTATGGTATCATCTTAGCCTTTTGATTGAGGGTAAATGCAGACTCTTTTGTTTCTGGAAGAATTTTTGTGGTTTCTTATTACTATTGGAAGACAATGGCGCACTGTATGAGCCTGACAGACTCATTGCCTCCCTGTCTGACCTGACTCCCTTTCTCCATGTTCTCTGTGCCAGACACATGGCTTCAACTCTTCTACAACCATCTAGGTGTCTTTCTTCTGCATGAACACTCTCCCTGCTCCTTGTAAGTGCTCAAGTCTTGGTTGAGTGTCATCTCTGTGCTGTTCCAGCTGACCACACTAAAGGAAGTCTCCTAGTCACGGCCCAGAACTTTGATCCTCTTGCCACCACACTCAGGCACACACTTTTCATTATCTGAGGTGTTTGTTTTAAACTTGTCAATCCTTTATTTTATACCCCTTCTAAGACAATGTATGTTCCACAAAGATAGGGAACTTACCTGTCTTGTTTGCTGCCCGGAACAACACCTGGGACAGAAAAGAGATTCAATACATATTCTTGAATGAATGAAAGCTTTTTTGGGAAAGAATGTTGCAATCCATACGGAGGTTGGAGAGAGTTTCTTCCTCTTGTTAAGAAAATGAGGAAAGATGCAGGCAGCCCATAAGCTAGGCTGGGAAGCCAAGAGATAATAAAGATGGTCTCAATACTGTGGGAAAATGGTGGTGAGGATATACTTAAAGATGGCAGATGGATAAAGCCCCTGGGCAGAGAAGTGTTGGCAGTCAGGTATCCTGGAATAAATAGGATAAATGTCCCATCTAGAAGCTTCTGGTTCAGTTTCTGTGAACTGCTTTGATACAACTACCTCTATGCTCTCTTCAGGTCCCTAGACTTGGGAAATGCAGGATGCCCTTATTTAAAGCCTCCTGATGTTGGTTGCTTTGTCTTCATGAGTGGGGCAGCGTAGCTGACAGTGTTGTCTCCACTTGAGATAATGTTTAAACTCTCAGATTGACAGAATTTATTCTATGTGTCCTCTGCGGGGGTAGGGACAGGAAAAACAGGGCCACAATTTTCTTCCTTTCTTTTTTTTTCCAGATTGACCTATATTTCCAAGTAATACATGTTTCTAAACTAAGTCTCTTTTTTCTTGGAGGAAAAACCTTCATTTTATGTAATGCTCTTGTTGCCTCTTGGTTTGTATCTTCTCCGCAGTGGGTGGATATGCTAAATGAGCTTTCCTCAAATTTCCAGAGAGGATGTGACAAGTACATGGACCTTTAAGTTAAACAATCCCAGGCCCACACCATGGTATTTGAATTAATCCTTAACTAAGCAAACCCCGGCTTATCGGACTCTACTTCCTCTCAGTGCACAGCTCAAACATCTCAAAGTTAATATTTGCACATTCCAGCTCTTCTTCCCAGGGCAGAAGCATTGTGCCCTGTACCTACCGTCATTGGGAAACTGACAGCAGGCTGTTGCTGGTATCACAATGATAAACTCAAGGACACCGGGGTGGTTGAGCGCAGTTTTATGATGTGTGCTTTCTCCTCGTGGTTTTCTTTTCTCTGTGGCTGAGGGCGATGCACCTGTCAAGAGCTGCAGGCAGTTTGGGTTTCAGTCCTCAAATATGTGCTCTGTGTTTTTTGCTTTAATGAGATAAGGTGTCTATCGTGGTTAGGTTGTTGTAGATCTTAAAAGTCAGTATTGGTATGAAGATACCCATTAGAATGCCTGGCTATTATAGGACTTGTAGTTAATTTTTAATTCTAAGAAAGAGTAGAGATAGCACCACAAATAGATGACCAAATGCATTTATGTTGGGTTGGAATTTTAGGTTTTCAGCTCATCAGAAGTTTAACCTAGATGGTAAAAATAAAAGTGAACTATTAAGCTCAGAGTTTTTTTTTCCAAACTATAAAATGACAGGGCCACGGAATGAATTCAGTAAATCAAGAGTCATCATCAATGGAATGAAATGGAAGAAACTGAAATATATAAGGGCACCCTGTTGGATTTCTTCCTGGCATGAGGAAAGTGTTCTGAAATCACATTGTGTTGATGATCACACAATTTTGGAGGTCACTAAAACCCACCAGAGCTACCGTGTGGCTTCAAATGCTTGTGCTCTTTCTCACTCTCAGGTTTTTGAGACAGGTTCTTTCTTACTTACTTATTTATTTATTTTCTGTTTTTCGAGATAGGGTTTTTCTGTGTTTAGCCCCGACTGTGCTGGAACTCGCTCTGTCGGCTGCCCCAAACTTTTTTGAGTAGCTAAGGATGGCCTTGAATTCGTGCCTCTACCTGGAAAGGGCTAGGATGACATGCATGTGCCACCTCACCCCCATTATAAAGATAGATAAGGCACTGACTCATGTTGCTTGTCTTCCACAGAGGGAGGCCTGTGAGGTCGGCTGCAGCACTGCAGAGGGTACCTATAAAGAGGAAGTGCTGGGTGAGAAAACACTGCTGATGGCATGAAGCAATCTCCTCCACCAGGGCATTTAGGAAAGGATAAGGGAGCCCCCTCCCCCCCACCGCTCACAGAACCTACACTGCTGTATCTCAACAGCGTTGAAAATATTTGTATATGAGACTAGTGTGGCCCTTGACTGTAGTCCCAGAACCCAGGAGGCTGAGGTAGGAGGATTGCAGTGAGTTCAAGACCAGCTTGGATAGGAAACATGACAGACATTTTGTCTTCAAGGTCAGTAGATACACACACACACACACACACACACACATCAGGTTCTCACAAGTTTAAAAGGCATTGGATTTGATATATAGCTGAGGGAGACCTTGAAGTCCTGCTTCTACTTCTAGTCTCCTGAGACTACTGGTGTGCACCAACGCATTTAGTTTTATGTGGTTCTTGGGATCAAATCCCAAGGTCTTGTGCATGCTAGGCAAGCACTCTCCTGATGAGCTACACACCTGGCTCAATCCCTGTTAATCCAGTGAGGGAGGAGGTACCCCATCCTGAACAGACTTGATATCAAGGAGGGCTGCTATTTTGATGAGCTGAAGGAATCAGAATAATTTATGTAATGTGAAGTACATTGTTCAGCTAATAGTTATTCAATAAAGAATGTACTGTGTGCATGGCCACTCAGAAAAGACAGTAGGGCTTTTTGAGTGTTTAGAAGCTGTGCCTCCCAGGGTTGGACTGGGAATGGGTGGGAAACTCCTGTGCATGGCAGCTCCCTGGGCCCAATTTGAAACTAGACTGGGTGTGTTTGAGTAGGGGGCTTGATCCTAGAGCACTGATTCTCCAGTGGTGTCTGAAGGGCCTGCATTTTGACAACTCAGCCTCCATGTTAGGAATCCAGCAGATTCCCCAGTCTCTTCCACTGAGAGATTTTAGCAGACTGGGTTTCCTGGCTCTTCTATAAGCTGTCACTCTTCTCTCAGAGGCTAGTTCCTTGCTCCCAGGGGCTGTTGGGAATTGAGGGGAGAGTATTGCTTGCTGTCCCAGCATGTGCTACCCTTTAGTGTCTCATAAACAGAAGAAACAGAAAGCAGTGCTCTGCATTTCTGTAATGGGGCGGATGTGTTGTGGCAGTCTTTCCAAGTACACTGTGAAAGTTAACTATGGATAAACAGTTTGTATTTGTGGCTTCCAAGTGGTGCCCAGAAACACCCCAGGTATCACAGAAGCACCTGAAGGCATCATTGCACCCTTGGGGGGGGAATACAAGAAATACAGTCCTCAGAGATACAGGGATAATGGACATCTGTTGGATCTGCTGCTCACGTGTGCTTGGTGACGTAACAGTAGATCCTACTACATTCTTTCCCATGACTTCATTGCTAATAAGGCTGATACTTTTGGTGATTTTTATTGCAACAAAAAACTTTCATAAAAAGTGCTGTGGGAGACGGGAAGTGACTATGTCAATACTCAATTAGATCATGCCCCTGGGAAAGTTATGAAGTGTTCAAGGGGCACATGAGTGCCATTAACATACAGTAATTTTTATTTAAGGTTGAAATAAAAATATCATTTGGTCCTTTATGTGCTATTTAAAAATTTTTAAATTACATTTATTTATTTTAATTTTAAAAGTTTTGTTTTAGCTGGGCAGCACACGCCTTTAATTACAGCACTTGGGAGGCAGAGGCAGGTGGATCTCTGTGAGTTCGAGGCCAGTTTGTTCTACAAAGTGAGTTTCTGGACAGTCAGAGCTATTACACAAGGAAATCCTGTCTCAAAACAACAACAAAAACAAAAGTTTTATTCTACTTCTAGGGTTTTTGAGACAGGGTTGCTCTGTGTGACAGCTCTGGCTGTCCAGGAACTCTTTTTAAATCAGACTTGTCTTGAACTCACAGAGATTCTCCTGCCTCTACCTCCCAAGTGCTGGGATTAAAGGCCTGCAATACCACACCCCATGATTTATTATTTTTAATTATGTGTATATGTTGTGTCAGCATGTGGTTTTGTGCATGTGAGTGAAGGTACCCATGGAGGCCAGAGAGTCAGCTCCCCTGGAGGTGGAGTTACAATCCATTGTGAGCCACTAGACATGGATGCTGGGTGCTGAACTCAGGTCCTCTGTGAGATTATAAAGTCCTTTTAATCGCTGAGACATCTCTTCAGTCCCTACATTTTTTTTGTGTGTGTGTGAGTGCCTGTGCGTATGCATGCGCACATGCGTGCGTGTGTATGTGTGCATGCTCTAGTATGCTTGTAGAGATTAGAGAACAGCTAATGGGAACTGGTTCTCTCCTTTCACCGTGTGGGTGACTTGGACTAGGGTCATCATGATGTGGGATTCCGGAAACATACGACACTTATAGTAACCAATTATTTCCTTGTGCTTTGGGCCTATAGCAGAGCTATGGGTGAACACAGCTAGGTGGGGAAAACTAAATGGAATGCTGGGAGAAAGGAGGTAGAGTCAAGAAGAAGCCATGGAGCCACTGAAGACGGACACACTGAAACTTTGTTGGTAGGTCATGACCTCGTGGTGATACACAGATTAATAGAAATGGGTTAAATTAAGATGTAAGATTAGCTGATAAGAAATTAGAGCTAATGGGCCAAGCAATGATTTAATTAATACAGTTTCTGAGTGATTATTTTGGGGCTGAGCAGCCGGGAACCAACAAGCAGCCTCCATCCAACATCATCAGGCAGAGGAGCAAGCACCCTTACCCTCTCTGCCATGTTGGCAGAGCCTTTGTGCACTTTGTTATTGCTATTTAGAGAAAGACTTGGCCTGTAGCTTAGGCTGGCCCGAAACTCACTGCATAACTGCCCTCCAGACTTGACAATCTTTAGCCTATCTGAGCTTCCTGAGTACTGAAATGGCAACTGTGAACCACCAGGCCTAGAACATGTGCCACTGTCTCAAGCATCTGCTAAGCAGTTGGGACACACACTTCTGAAGTCACGATGTCTAACAGAGCAAATGGTCAGATAATTCCTCTGTTCCACAGAGCCATGGCAAATTTACTGAAACCAAGAATGTCAGAACTGAAAAGTGCAAACCGGACTCACATCCCTTTCTTATATTCTATAATTATATTATTAGCTTAGTTACAGTTATATAATGGTGCTAGATTATAATATAATCAATTTTTACTTAAATTTCTCATTGGCTTTGGATCTGTGCTATTTGGCTCAAAAAATGATGTGTCAAGACTAGGTAAAGGCATTTATTGCCCACACACACAGGTCCATCTCTAGTGCATTACTGCACTTATTTATTTCTGGTTGGGCTTTGTTATTTGATTTTAGATGAGTCATATTTGTTTCTATGTGGTAGGAAGTGTTAATTGCTAACAATGCATCAAAATAACAATCTACTAATCTGTGTGTGTGTGTCAGCATGTGTTGTGTGTATGGGGATGCACATGTGTCATGGTGCTTGTACAGGGGTCAGCGGATAACCATAGGAGTCAGTCTTCACCTTCCACCTATTTTGAGGCAGGGTCTCTTTCCTATTTTCCTTCCACTGTGCTATGTACACCATGGCCAGTGAGTTTTTGGAAGATTCGCTCGTTTCTACCTTCCATCTTCCTGTAAAAGTGCTAGGATTAAGACATATGCCAACTGAGTGATGGTGGTGCATGCCTTTAATTCCAGTACTCAGGAGGCAGAGGCAGGAGACTCTCTGTGATTTCGAGAGGCCAGTCTGGTCTACAGGGCAAATTCCAAGATTGCCTCTATAGCTACTGAGAAATCCTGTCTCAAAAAAACCACAAAACCAAAAAAAAGGTAAAAAAGGAAAAAAAAAAGAAAAAAAAAGACACATGCCACCCCCTCCAGCATTTTTACATGGGTTCTGAATTCACATTGTCAGACTTACATGGCAAGTGTTTTACCTACTGAGTCATCTCCCCAACAATAGCTATTTTTATTTTTATTATGCATCTTTGAGCATTGCTGCTCTTCTTAATTTACCAGCTCCCTTTGTCTTCACAGGCAGTAAACAAGATAACTAACCCCACTTGTCAGATGGGAAAATCGGAGTGCAGCATTTAAATAGTTGCCTGGGGTCATGGAGACAGTAGAGATGCCACCGTAGTTCCCTGCTGTGATTGCAGAGCCCTGGGGATGTAGGATGAAGCTCATTTAGAGCGACCCTGTTTCACCTGTGCTGCTTCTTAGCCGACTCATTGCTGTGAAGTTTTAGAACAGCCCGCTTTGCCGGTGTTGTTCCATATGCATTACTGTGGTTTTGAAACTTTCTTTTACCCGTGCTTACACAACTGTGGCTCCTGTGCCTCCTGGCCATCTTCCTCACTGCCAGCGCTATCGCTGGACACCTCTTCCACAACCTACACTGACTGCGGATACTTAAGGGTTTACTGTAAAGGAAGAAGGTGGAGCCGGGCTTTGCCTGTGCCATTTTAATAGCCCCAAATGAACGTAAATGGAGCAGTCAACAGAGAGGGGTTGTGTTGAGTTCTTGTCATTCTGAGATGACAATGGCCTTAAGCTTTCTATATTTTGGAAAGGAGTTTTAATTAGTCCATTTTTATTACTTGTAGTGATGAAAATTGTCTCACTATTCACCTCCAAGAGAGCAAGAGTGAGGTTCTCAGGATTTGCATTTAATAATTTTAAGCTCCTTACTAATCTGTCAGTCAGTACAGTGCATTTTCAATAAATGAAATTTGAAGTCTTAAATCCATCATGACTTTAGGAAAATAAAATAGATAAAATAAAAAAGACTAAAATAAGATAATGTCATTTTAGTAGCATATACCTTGCAGAAATCTAGCACTGACTTGTGAAATCCCTACTAAATGTATATCACAGTGTCCCCAGTTTTGAGAAGCCATGACATGTGTTGTAACACAGACCAGGGGAGCATGTAGTCTTTGGGGTAAAAGCAATAGCTTGGTTCATATAAGAATAGTTTGTTGGGACTGAGGATGTAGTTCACATGAAGCCTTGGGTTTGATCCCCAGCATTGCACAAAGCTGGCTTTATTCTGTAACACACCCTGCCATCTACCGTAAAGAAGGCATAGTGTTAGGATCTGTAGCGATAGCAAAGTTTGAAAATGCCTTGGGGTACCATGCTCTGGATGCTTCTACTATACCACAGACATGGTTTTGGCGTCTTCTCCCTTTGCCTGTAAGAAAATGCGGCCTGAAGAAAAGACTGGTCAGTCTCAGAACACCGTGTTGCTTTCCTGTGAGAAAAAAGACAGACTGCTTTGAATATAATTTATGCTCAGATATGTTATTTCGCAGGAGAGGCCTAGACAAAACAGCCACACCCATCCACGGAGTGACTAGTGATTGACATGTGGTTTCCTTCCAGAAAGTATAGAGCTCCCGACAGCAGCACCCTTTGCGTCTTCCATTGGAACTCACAGCGTGACATTACGATGGAACCCTGCCAACATCTCTGGAGTAAAATACATCATCCAGTGGAAATATGACCGGCTTCCAGGAAGCTGGACACACACAGAGGTATGCAAAGCTATTTTCTTATCTAAACAAAGACATTTTGTCCCCCAAATTATTCAAAGCTCCAAGATATCCTTACCTGTGGTTTCAGGTTCCAAAGTGTCAGTCACCCGTGCTCAGATGTTATTTACAATTTTTAAATGGAAAAGTATTTTAAAAAAGATTGAAGCCAGGTGTGGTGGCACGGGGCTGTCATCTCACTACTTGGTGGGCTGAGGTGGAAGTATTGTGAGTTTGAGGCCAGTGTGGGCTATATGGAAAATTCCAGGCTAGCATGAACTATGAAATAAACCCTGCCTGAAAACCAAACCAAGCCAAACTCACCAACTCCACCACCACCACTGAAATGAAGTGGAAGTTTTAAATCACACATTCTTAGGAGCTCTTGCTCATTGGAAAGTCAATCACTCTTAGGTTCAATTTTCTGCACTGTATACACCAGTCATCTATCAGACAGCCTCTAGTAAGGTTATTGAGCTGACTGTCACAGGATTGGCATTATGGTGTTTATATGTAGGGTTTGGTATTATCTGATGTTTCAAGCTTCTACTGGGGGTTTAAGGAATCTCTCATGTGGATAGAGAAAATGACTTGTTGACATTAATGCATTCTAGCAATGATTGAGCACAGTGGCTGGATTAACTGAACCTTTATCTCTGCTACTCTGGAAACCCTTTATGAAGAAAAAGTATACATGTCACATATATAATTCTGTCAGCATAGCATCATAGAACCATTTTTGCTTTTTATCCATACCAACCTGTAAAGTGATTGCAACTAAGGTGAAGGGCAGGAGGGAGATTCTTGAAGGGGTCCCTAATTTAGAAGAGTGGGTTATAATAGGCTTTCCTTTGAAAGAAAGAAAGAAAGAAAGAAAGAAAGAAAGAAAGAAAGAAAGATTCTTTTTCTTTTCTTTCTGTGGGTTTCTCTGTGACTTTGGAGTCCTGAAACTAGGTTTGTAGACCGGGTTGTCCTCGACGTCACAAGGTCCACCTGCCTCGGCCTCCCAAGTGCTGGGATTAAAGGTGTGAGCCACCACCACCCGGCTTGTAGTAGGCTTTCAGGATGGTCCCTTTCGGGAAAGCATGTGCACGTTCAGAAAAAAAGATAGCCTAATGTACCAAGTGTAGTAACATGGGAAAATTCAAGTAAGTCCTTGAGGTAAGTGCTGAGTCACCGAATGCTTAGCTTTCCCTGAAGGAGTGAATGCTGTGACTAATGCAGACTGGTGTCTGGAAGCTCGGCTCCTGAGCTGTTGCCCATGCAGCAGGATCTGGGCAGCCCCATCTCCAAAGGCACACCCAAATTAATCTGAATTCTGTGTCTCAGTGGGCCATGGTGATTGGATGCATGCTGACTTTTGCTCTCTCCTGGATCTAGACTGTGCCCAAGCTCTCATATGTGGTGGATCCCCTGCATCCGTTAAGTGAATATATTTTCCGAGTGGTTTGGATCTTCACAGCCCAGCTGCATCTTTATTCCCCAAAGTCCCAGTTACAGGACTCATCCTTATGGAGGTAGGCATACATATGCCATTGGTGAAGTAAGAACATTATTTTGAAGTTTTTGTTTAATTTGTTTTTGTTTTAAGCAATGAAAGAAATTGATTCCCTTGGTATTCCATTTAGCCTTTGAGTCCTTAACTGTGTGCCAGATAATGTTCAGAATTCCTCAGTGATCAGAACTATGACCCCCTACTCTTGTCAAACCTACATTGGTAGAGGGGAAACATGGCCACTACTAAACACATAAATAAGGGCTTCTGGGTAGTTATTGTTAATGGGACACAAGCCAGAGTCATTAAGAAGAGGGAACCTCAACTGAAGAATTGGTTACATTAGTTTGGCCTTTTCTTTTCAAGCATCTTCTTGATTAATGATTGATGTGGGAGGGCCCAGCCTACCATGGGAGAGGCCATCTGGCGCAGCTTGTTCCTGGGTTGTGTAAGAAAGCAGGTTGAGCAAGTCAAGGCAAACGAGCCAGCAGGCAGCATTCCTTCATGGTCCATGCTTTAGTTCACGCCTTTCAGCCTCGAGTCCCTGCCCTGACTCCTTCGTGACAGACTGCGATTGGAAGCCAGAATAAAGCCTTTCTTCCCCAGATGCTTTTTGTCAGTGTCTTTATCACAGCGATGGAAACCCCAACTAAGACAGAAACTGACACTAGAGACTTGACTGCTGCCGTGTTGTTGCCTAGAGACAGGTCTGGTCACGTTGTTGTTTTCGGAAAGATGGCAGAAGGAGTTAGAACTTCGGTCTAGAAAAGCTATTGAGTGTTCAGAGCTCAGTGGGCTATTTCGTGGGAGCTTGGAAGATAAGGACGTTGAGAGTGATGCAGACAAAGAAGACGTGGCTTGTGAAATTTCAGAGGGAAGCAAAGACTCTATCAAAGTTATTTATGTGATATTCTGAATTAAGAATTTGTGGCTCTGGCCAGCTGGAGCCAAAGAGTTGGTTGTGATGAACAGGGGACTTAAGTGAAACCTCTGCTTCTGGGTTCATTGATTCCGGTCCCCTGGTCTCAAACGTTTGTGGTGGTTAAGAAGAGATCATCACTGCTGAAGTGAAATCTTCTGGGTAGTGTTTCTTGAGGGTCAGCACAAAGACACAGTGGAACAGAGGCTACTGAGGTTGTACCTCCTTCTGGCAACCGAACTTGGAAATGTGTAAGAGTATCCCAGTGATGACAGGATGAGGGTCATGAAGAGCAGCTGAGGCTTGGTACTTTGTAAGACCAGGAGACACCTTTAGGAACAGTCAAACCTTAGTTGTAGTAGAACTCTAGGTTGAAAGGGGTCAAGAAGAGAAGTTGAAGCTTGGCTTTATGTGGCATGAGCAGAGTCCATGAAGAGAGCCTAGGATATTAGGGAAAGTTCAGCCCAGTTGCTGCAGAGCCTTTATATTGTGATAATGCCAGTACCATGGGGAGACCATAGAGGATAACAGCATCTGTAGAGTAGAATAGGCCTGAGACTAGAAGATGAGCTATGTGTAGTCAGAGGGCTGAGATGGAGAAGGGATGCGGGTTCCTTTGAGCCTGGAGGACTGTGAGTAAGAACCAGACACCAAGCGCTTGATGTTCCATGGTGTTGAATTTTGGTTTGGCTCTGATTTGATTGTGGCTGTGCCCTTCCTTCTTGGTGCAAGAAAATGTTTAAATTTTTTCCTCAAGGAACCCGCAGTTAGGAGGCACTGTATACTTTAGAAAGATTTGGAACTTTTAAAGAGACTTTTTGTTTGTTTGTTTCGTTGTTTTTATGAGACAGGATTGGGTAGCATTTTTGTGGACCTCTCAAAGTAGATGAGGCTGGCCTTGCTCTCACAGAGATCCATCTGTACTTTTCTACCATGTGCTAGAATTGAGTCATCAACCCACTTAAAGGAAAGCTTGGATTTGCAGAGCAGACATCCATAGTAAGTCTTCCTTGGTACTGACAGCTCCCTAATAATGACACATAGACTTCTTAATTATGAAAACTTGGCCTTGTTGTAAGGAGAGGGGTGCTGTTTGTCCCAGCTTACACCAGAGATAACGAAACAGAAACTGTATTCATTAAAACACTGCTTGGCCTATTAGCTCTTGTTTCTAACTAACTCTTATAACTTAAAATAACACATTTCTATTAGTCTATATGTTGCCACATGACTCATGGCTTTTATTTCTCCTCCTTCATGCCCTGCTTCCTCTGTGTCTGACTGGTGACCCTCCTTTCTCTTTCTTCAGAGACCTCTCTGTCCCCAGAAGCCCCACCTAACCTCTTTCTGCCTAGCTTTTGGCTACTCAGCTCTTTATTAAACCAATCACAGTGACATACCATCACACAGTGTAAAGGAATCTTTGGCAACAGACATTGCTACATAGGAGTAAATGCAAACATGAAAAAGTAACATAGGCCGTAAGGAATGTCTGAGGGTGGGACCCATTTTTGGATGGCTGGGTGATTAGGGAAGGACTCTCTGGGAAGGCTTTGAATGACATAAGAGAAGAACGTATGCAAATATTGAGGAATGAGTTTTCCAGGCAGAAGGAAGAGTAGAGGCAAAGATGAATAGCAGCAGTGAGCTGAGTTTGTCTGAGATGGCTGATGAGGTTGGAAGGCACTGAGCACATGAAGAGGAGATTAGATATGGCAGGTATGCAAAGGCTCAGTCACATAGGATCAGGCAATCTAAACTTTACTGCAATATTTTAATCAGAGGCACTGACACATACTAATGGGAGGTCAGAGAAGGGAGATAATATTTCTAGAATGAAATGCCATAGGTATTTCTCCAGAGGAAGTTTTCTTTCCTTCTTTCCTTCCTTTCTTTCTTCCTTCCTTCCTTCCTTCCTTCCTTCCTTCCTTC
>LOEQ01004216.1:53730-69418 GCA_001685075.1 Bramus lutescens
TTCCTCCCTTCCTTCCTTCCTTCCTTCCTTCCTTCCTTCCTTCCTTCCTTTCTTCCTTCTTTCCTTCCTTCCTTCCTTTGACTTGAATACAAGATGAGGAAGGGAAAGGAAAGCCCAGTATCTGCATGAACAGGGTCAGAGAGTAAGTTCTAAGCAGGGAAAGGGATGTGAGCATTTTGTCTCCTGGAAGCACATGGCACAGGAAACACGTCAGAGATTGTGTGACCACTTCTGCTGATTATCCTCTGACCGTTTCCTCCTAGAACCCAAGGTCAGACACTGGTCCAGGACCATGCTTATGAAGGTCCAGACTGAAGTGAAACACACAGCCCTCCTCTGCCCCATCAGTGCTTCATATACTTCCGACACACTTATGTGTTTCCTGGTACCAGAGAAACACATGACCCATGGCTGGTCAGATCAAAATAATAAAAAAGAGAAATTATTCTCGCCATCCTTTGGACTTTCTGCTAATGAGGAAGCTCAAGGATTCTCTAGTCTCCCATGCCCTGTTCTGGTGTCCTTTGCATGGACAGCGTCTTGTTTGTCAGATTCTCCCGCACATTTCTGGCCACAGTGCTGCTCATATACTTACGTTCATGCCCATTGACTTATGGTCATATTCTTTTTGGCCATAAGAGTTATATGATTTTAGTTGATATTAGAGTCTTTATCCTGGGGCTATTCCAAAGTTAGACCCACCCCAACCAAAAGGAGTGTTTATAAGGCAAATTATTATTTTCTAAAGAGGAATTTGTGTGTGTGTGTGTGTGTGTGTGTGTGTGTGTGTGCATGTGATATTTGGATAATGGTCATATCTTGCAGTATAGGTGACTTTTAACTTGCTTGAAGTAGAACAGATCACACTGAGTGTTGACCCTAATGTGTTGCTGTTGGCATCCTGATTCTAATTCATTTGCTCTTCACAGAGGTGACTGAGTACACAGAGGCAAAGAGAAAAAGATATTTGTGCTCATTAATGATTAGTCTGAGAGTTTGGGAGGGATTGTATCTGAGGCAGGTAATAGACCCTTGAAAAGGCCTTCTAAAGATAACCCAGTCTAAGGGCTGAACTGTCTCACTTCTACCTCTAGTCCACCAGTGGTGAGCAGAACATTTGCCAAAAGTGTTCAGAAGGATGGGGGAATCTACTCAAGAGCAAAGATGTCAAAAGACACCATTCTGTGCAAAGAATAGAAACAAGAGTGTTTTATGGGACTAAGGTACGATATGTAGGTGGAGATATGTATGGGAGCTGGGCTGCCACCTCATTTTTCTGCTAGAGGCTGTGAGTAAATAAATAATCACACGATTCGTGCTTCCCTCAGCCACGGCAAGGGTGGGGTGCTCCTGTGGTTGTCAGCAGGGACTTCTGGGGACTTTGGAGGACTGTGAAGGAGATGTCATCTGGATTGTCAGCGAAGACAGTAATGCAAGCGAAGTAGATCATTCTAGCTTCTATTTATCCAAAGCCACATCATCATCTGGAACCAGTCAGGCCATAGCTGAGGGAGTAAAGAGCTCCAGGGCCTGCCATGTGAGCTCGTGTTAATCATTCACTGTCTTTTGTGCAGACTCTAGTCTTCTAATGTGCTTCCTCCCCATCATTCGATAGGTCTCCAGAGGTATTTTGTTTGTTTGCTTGTTGTTATTGTGTTTTTATTCAGCTCTTTGTCTGGAATATAGGTCTGATTTGAGTCTCCTGTATTCAGTGTTATTTCCTAAGTTGAAAAAGAGGAAGATGCAAGGTTCTTGGTAGGGCTCAGGACTTAGCTGGTATGATTTAGAGATGAAGAATTGCTGCTCAGAATTTCTAACTACCATCCTTCTGTTGTGCTTTCAGTATTAATCAAAACGTTTTTTCCCTATTATTCTAGTCTAAGAGTACAGAAATGTGCCCTTTTAATGCTCACCCATGTCATCTTTATTTCTCCAGTTCTGGAAACTGCACCCTTCGTCATGAAAATTGAAAGCTCAAGCCCTGACACCGTGGAAGTCAGCTGGGCTCCGCCCCACTTCCCAGGTGGACCTATTTTGGGTTATAATTTAAGGCTTATCAGTAAAAATCAAAAGTTAGATTCAGGGACCCAGAGAACCAGTTTCCAGTTTTATTCTACTCTTCCAAACACCACCTACAGGTAAGAGCTAAGCGGTACAGGTAGAAATGACACCTTTATTAATGCAGGCAGGATGATTAGTTAAGAAATCTGCCTAAAAATCAATTAAATGTATTCAGAGACACGCCACTGACTCTATTCCGTCGTGTTGAAGTCGTACTTTTTCTCAAATTTGCATGTGTATTACAATCACACCATCCTAAGCAAGAAAGTTTTCAATAATATTAAATGGCCTTTATAAGTATGAGGCAATAGTAACATAAATACCATAACTGTGATTTGTTTATTTAATGAAACATGAAAAAAATGAAGGAGGTAAAATTCTGTTAGTGGTATTTTTTTTTATTAACCACTAAGGATTATTTTACTATGGCTAGCATCACTGGCATTGACTAAGAGTTCTTTAAGTAGGGGGTGAAATGGTCATGCAGATAGCAGAGTTGAGCTCTTGACCTCAGTGACCCTGAGCTGTTCTGTGGGGAATGAAAACAGGGATGTGATTGATGGCCATCCCAGGGCTGAGCAGTGATACCGAGTAACTAGATCTATGCACCACCACACCATCTTTAAATAGACTCTCTGTTCCTCCTATATTTATCTCATGTTCACAACATGCCATGTGAAACACATCTCTCCAAATTGTTTTTGGAATAGGTTTTCTGTTGCAGCAGTAAATGAAGTTGGTGAAAGGCCAGAAGCAGAATCTGTAATTACCACCCCATCCCCTGCAGGTATGGTTTATAAAGCCTTCTCCTTCCTGTTACACAGGGATAATGGTTGACTGGGGTAAAGGTCAGAGTTCAGTGGTCATCTGGTAGACCTCAAGATTCCTCCTCTTATGCATGATTTTTTTTTGTGACTGATAATTTAAAATTTCAAGTCATTCTACATATTTGGCAAATAGAAGGTTAGAGAGACAATTGATACTAGAATTTTGAGACTTAAAAAAGAGAATGAAAAACTTAAGCATTTTAAGAAAGATAGCTTCAAACAAATTCTTGGTTTTCATTCAGATCACTAGGTATGGTCATTCATGTTTACAAATTTAGGATTTACACATAAACTTTCCTAACCTGACATTGCTTCTCTTGTGCATTGTCACAACAGACACTTTCCCAGTCTGCTTTAATGTTTTTAAGTACATATGAATACTAAAAATTTAAATATTAACTTTTGAAAGTTCCTCCTGTGTAATTATTCTATTTTTGAAAGTACTCCTTTTTAAAAAAAAAAACAATTGCCTCAAGGGGCTGAAGTCTACTGGTATTTGTAGGAGCAAATGCTTTCAAAGAAGCAGTAGATCTTTTTTTCTTTTTGAGAAATGAATTAGAGTCTTGCCTAAGTCAAGGGCTCCAAATTCCTTTGGCCTGTTTTCTGCTTCCAGCAGTACCCCATTTCATGGCTTGACCACTGCTTGCTCCCATCTCCACACAACTATGCCTGTAGTATTGCATGTCATCATCAGCCTACATTTTTGGCTCTTCCTAGACTCTAGGAAAACAGAGGTATTATTATCAGGCACGAAACATGCCTGAAGGGAAAGTTAAATATAGAGCAGGGTTAAGGTTGCTATATGATTATTGCATACCACTCATTAATTGTCATGAAAGTGTCCATCACTCATGCACCTTGCATCAGTTTTCAGCTGAACAGGGTAGCAATCAGAGGTCTCTAGCCTTCAAATTTAAGAATTGTTCTCCTGCTTGAAAGGGAGAGAAGTTGAAGGCAACACCTTCAACATAACCTGGGTTATGTAACAACCCACTTTGGTTGAGGCTGGATTGCAACAGTTAGGGCAATTGTCTTGACTGGGGATAACAGTTTAATGTCTATTGGAACAAGGATGGTATAATACGTCACATGACAAGTTCACATAGACCTACTTGATTGTCACCATATTTGCTATTTCCAACCATGGGTTTAGAGAGATTATGCCACAGATGCAATACTGCTAAATAACTTCAGAAAATTCAGTTGAGTCTTTGAAAGAGCTGTCTCCCTTAAGTTGAAGCACTGAAACTTACTCTGTTGCTATGTGTATGTTGCTCAGTCTGCCTATAAATTATGTCTTTCAGTTCAAGAAGAACAATGGCTCTTTTTATCCAGAAAAACTTCTCTAAGAAAGAGGTCCTTAAAGTACTTGGTAGATGAAGCACATTGCCTTTGGTCAGATACCATATGCCATAATATTACAGCTCAGTCTAACAGAAGCATGCCTCATTATCGTAAAAGGAAATATTTGGAATTGTGGATGGAATTTTCTAGAACAGAGAAATATTAAAATTTGTTCTCAGAAGCTGGTGCTAGTTATGGGGATCCCATAGATTCCCCCCCAAACATTACAGGATATTGCCAATGCTCTTGGTTACCCTCTGGAACTTGAAGAAAGATGCTGTTTCTGAAAACACCCATTCTTTAGTCATAGAACATGGAGAGATTGAACTGGGTAAAGACCTGGAAGCTTTATCCTTTCTGGATAGCTTTCCTAGTGCTGAAATGTGCTAAGCACACTACAGGCGACTATAGAGAAACTGTTTTCTTGTTAGGACTAAACAGTTGTACATCTGAACTCTCAGTGGCTGTGATCAAATGCACAAGTTCTCTGTGAGATCAATCCAGACCAACCCAGCATGGAGAGGGGAGGGTACATGAACTCAGTCAGATATAACTGACTGAGGAGCTATTGACAACTGATGGCTATTGGGAGATGGAGAATCAGCTTTCTTCAGTGACCCCTGAGAGGCTGCCCATATTCCCAAATTATTCCATTCCCATGCATATACTGGGACCACTATGTGGACTCAGAGGGCTTGAAAAAAGAGAATACAGGAAGCTAGGAGGGAATAGTGGTTGGGGTAGAGGATGGTGGGGAGAGAATGGGGGATGGATTTGATCAAAAAACATTCATGAAACTTTCAAACAATAAAAATTATTCAAAAAAAGCTTTCATGTTTGGGTATGTATCCCACTGATAATGGGCATGCTTAAACATGTCTGAGGCTCTGGAGTCTTTCAGCACTAAACAAACAATCCCACACCAAATCCACTTTACCCCAGTTTTCTCAATATTTCTAGAATTAACTATTTTGAATATTTGCAGACTATACTATTCTAAAATTCTTCAAGTATTTTATGTACATTATGAATATACCCAACATATTTGCACAGATAAGTTATATATACTAGAAGAATTCAGAAGAATATTTTGAAATTATAAGAGCTTCTATTTGGCTTTAATAAACATTAAAGACAAATTCACTTCATTCTAAATTTTTCTGTTCCTGTGGACATTTAACCACATGTATGTTTTCGCTTGACTCTTCTAGGGATAGCAGTCAATGTCCAACAGCAGGTGGTTTATTTCTCAGAAGGAACTTCCATATGGATGAAGGAGGCAGCCAACATGTCTGATAAATCTGATCTGAGAAGTTTTTACAGAGTCTCAGGCCTAATCTCTTCCATCTCCTTAGATTGGCTTTACCAGAGGATGTATTTCATCATGGATAAACTGGTTAGTCTGCATGAATATACTTAATTATCAATATTAACATTCATTCATATTTGGTGGTAAACATGA
Source organism: Bramus lutescens (assembly GCA_001685075.1). NCBI lineage: Eukaryota > Metazoa > Chordata > Mammalia > Rodentia > Cricetidae > Bramus > Bramus lutescens. The sequence continues at coordinate 59,425 of LOEQ01004216.1, forward strand.
CATCATCTCACTGACTACTTATTTCAGATATTAGATCAACAATGAATCATGGACCTAGTTTACAAGAACGTCTAGCTTTGACCTAGGGTGAGCTAGTTCTGATCTACCACTGAGTCCCATTATTTTTAGTTTTTCATGGTTGCAAGTTTTTTTTTAAATAAATTTATTTTATGAATATGAGTGCTCTATCTGCGTGTACAAACTTGTGCCAGAAGAGGTCATTAGATCCTACTATAGATGGTTGTGAGCCACCATGTGGTTGCTTGGACTTCAACTCAGGACCTCTGGAAGAACAGCCCGTGCTCTTAATGGCTGAGCCATCTCTCCAGCCCCCAGCTGTTGGAGGAAGGCTGCTTGTTTGTTTCCCTCTCACCCAGCAGCTCAGACCTGAAATAATCACACAGATACTGTATTAATTAAATCACTGTTTGGCCAATAGCTTAAGTGTATTTCTGGCTAACTCTTATATCTTATACTAGCCCATCTCTATTAATCTGTGTATTGCCATGTGGCTGTTGCTTACTGGGTAAAGTTCCAGCATCTGTCTCCAGAGGGGTTACATGGCATCTCCCTGACTCTACCTCCTTTCTCCCAGCATTCAGTTTAGTTTTCCTGCCTCGCTAAGTTCTGCCTTGCTATAGGCACAAAGCAGTCCTTTATTAACCAATGGTATTCACAGCATACAGAGGGGAATCCCACATCACACAGCAAGTTTATATTAATGATAATTTATCTGCTTTAAGAAAGTTCTCGTGTTTGTGGCATCACTGTTAAAGACTGTCATAAGCAAAGTCCGCTACATCTTTAATTCTATGTTAACCTGAGTTTATTTTAATAGGCCTCTGAAAATATGTTAGTACTGGAATCCTTAAGAAGATACAGTCTTGTTAACTTAAACTTGTGTTTCAAGTTTTCATTTTATAATTTCATGTTTATTGAAATGAACAAAGGCTGCTGTCCCACTGATGTTCAGAAGCTTGCATATAGCACAAATTTTAAAAATAATTTGGTACTTTCGTAAACCGACCAACCAATCAGCGAATCAACAAGCAAGAACAAAACAAAGAAACCCCACCATATTTGTATATTAATGGTACTAATAGAAATAAAAACTTATTAGGACATAAAATAGAAAGTTACTTTTTCTCCCCCATACTGACTATTTTGTTCAGACTCCTCAGCTCTGGGATTATAGCTGTGCACTAATTAAATTACCCATTAAGTGCTTTTCTTGTGTGTTTTGTAAAGTCCACAGTGATCGTCACAACTCCAAGTACCAAAGTGCTCAGGAAACACTTGGTGCCAAGATGAATGCAGACAGACATTAATTCTGTTGCTGTATTTTTGATTTTCTAGGTATATGCTTGTGACTTAGAAAATTGCTCAAATTTTGAGGAAATTACTCCGTTACCTATTATTGCACCTAGAAAAGTTGTGGTTGATTCTTATAATGGGTAAGTGTTAGCCTTGTAAATATGGGTTCTCTTCCCTTGGCAAAAGTTTCTTTGAAGTTTGCTTTCCAGTGCAGCCCTATAACACCCGACGAGTTCAACTGAGCACCTCACTTCAGGTCAATGTAATTAAAATTGCTTTCAAATTTGGCTGTTTCCTCTTCTACAGCAAACTATAGTTACATGGAAATGACCTTTTGTTAGAGACCTTGGGACCATGATTCTAGTTCAATGCTTGACACTACTTTATGATAGGAACCAATATCTCGTTGCTCCCTTCAGTGGCCATGGTGAGAAGCTGCTTTATCACGTGCCTTTGTGGCTGAGCCTTTCATCCTCTGGCCTGGCTCTTGTGCCTATCAAGAAGCTGTTTTATAAGTAGGCTACTACCATCCTCCCTTATGGGACAGGATTTGGTGATTAAGAACAGGTATACATCTCAACTGTAAGGTTCCCTTTCCCTGATGAGAAAAATGAAAAACAAAACAAAAAGAACCACATTTGGTCTCAGCTGGGCTGTGCAGTTGCAGTGAGATCCCTAGCAAGAAGCCAATCTGTGGCATTGCTTTTGAAAATGAGATGTAGAATGAAATGAATTCTGAGAATGAGATGAAGATATTTTATTTATATCAGATGTTTATGAATGTGTTTCAGCAAAAAAGCATAGTTAGTTTGGGGATTATTTGGTCTTAAATATGACCAAATAACAACATTTTTTTTACTAATAAACATGCCCAGTGTGGATAAGATTAAACATTTTGCTTTGTTGTAGGAATAAATTTACTTTAATTTTGAATGAAATAAAAAATAGAGCATACATTTTCTCACACTGTCATTCTCAGAAAAAAGATTGCTCACTGTTATTTAAAGCCAAACTTTCTTATTTGTATTCTTTAAAATTTTAGAAATTTCATGTGTGTGTGTGTGTGTGTGTGTGTACATGTGATGAATGCATGGCACAAAAAAAACCATGTTAGAAGTTAGAGTACACATGTGTGGAGGACTGGGGACAACTTCCGGTGTTAGTTCTGGCCTTCTACAGTGTGTCTGAGACGTGTTTCCTTGTCATTGTTCACCAGCTTGGCCGGCCCATGGGTCTTGAGACTCTTCCTCCCATCTTGCCTTTGGAGTCCTGGCATGCTCTTTTACCTGGCTTTAATGGGTTCTGGTTATTCAAGCAAAGGTCTTGTGCAGAAAGCACATTTATTTTCAGAGCAATCTCTCCAGCCCCTGAAATTTATTTTCATTTTAGGTTTGAATTCCTGAACTATAGAATTTTCTTTTGAATTCAGGCTGATCTCAAAGTCACTAAATAGATGAGGATGACCTCGAACTTCTGATTCCTCTTCTTCCATCTCCCAAGTCCTGGGATTACATATGTGAGCCATGATGCCTAGTTTTATGAAATACTGAGAAACTCAGGCCTTTGTGCATGCTAGACAAGCAATTTACCAGTTGAAACTCATCTCTACTCCAAATTACAGATTTATAAAATGAAACAAATAAACAAAACCCCAAACCATGTGATATAGGATAAATTCTGTAGACTTTCTAGATATTTTTAATTAACATTTTTTGAGGCGGGTTCTCAATGTAGCTCTGGCTGGGACTGGTACTCACTGTATAGACCAGGCTGGCCTTGAACTCATGAAAGTCTGCCCCCATTTGACTCTAGAGTGGTTGATTTAAATACATGCACCTATACAACCAACACCCCAATTATTAAGACAGATCACTTTATTGTGACGAATTTACATTAAAAAATATCACACCGCTAGATCAAGGTAACCAACCACGCAAACACTTATCTGGCCCCACCCAGGCTCTATTCTGTTGTGAAATTCCATACAGTTAGGATGGCCTGTCTGAAGCAGTGGAGCTTCACTTGGGCTTTTGGGCTTGTCAGTTACAGTTTTATTTGCTTATCCACCACAAAGAGAAAGCTATGACATGTGTCCTTTTTTTTTTTCTTTCAGTTTTTTGAGACAGGGTTTCTTTATGTAGCTCTGGCTGGCCTGGAATTCACTCTGTAGAGCAGGCTGGTCTTGAACTCACAGAGATCCACCTGCCTGTGCCTCCCAAGTGCCGGGATTAAAGGTGTGTGCCACCACTGCCTGACTCACATGACCTTTTGACTGCGCTTCATTCTTCCTCACCCAATACTACCCTTTCTCAGGCTCCTTTCTAAATGTTATACTGCAGTACACTTACAGCTGTTTACGTGTATACATGTATGTAGCAGGCTAGGATCCACATATAATGGTGAGCAGGTGGTGTTTTTCTATCTGAGTTTAGGTAACCTTTATTAATATTATAGTTTCTATAGTCATCCATTTTCCTCCAAATTGCATGATTTCAGTTTTCATCAGCTGAATAATGTTCTATTTGGTGTACGTCCCACAGTTTCATTACCCGTTCCACAGTAGTTGGACAACTAGACTGATTCCGTTTTCTTGCTATGGCAAACAAATGCAGTAACAAACATGGGTGCGAATATCTCTATGACATGCTACTGTGTTCTCAGGGATGTATGCCCAGGAGTGGAATAGCTGTATTATATGGTAGCTCTGTTTTAAAATTTGAATCTAAACTGATTTCCATAATGGCTGTATTAACTCTTGTGCCCACCAGCAGTGAGTAAGTGTTCCCTTTTTGCACAGCCTCTCCAACATTTGTTGTCAGATTTCTTGACACTGGGCTAGGGTGTCAAGCACATTTGGGCTAGGGTGAGGTGGTATCTCAGTGTAGTTTTAATTTGCATCCCCCTAATGGCTAGGGATGCTGGATGCTTTCAAAAATAGTTTCAAAAATAGCTGCAGTGATAGCTCAGTGGCTAAGAGCATTGGCTGGCTTACAACCATCTCTAGAGGAATCTGATGCCCTCTTCTGGTGTAAAGTTGTTTATGCAAATAGAGCACTCCTGTACATAAAGAATAGTTATTGGCTCCTTTGTGCTTCTTTTGAAAACTATCTATAGAACTCATCAGATCATTTATTGACAGCAGTTCTACTTCCTTAGTATTCAACTTCTGCAATTTTTTCCCCTAAATTCTCAATCAGCAGGCTCCAACAGAAGAGGGTATCAGGTCCCCTGGACCTGGAGTTACTGATGTTTGTGAGCTACCATGTGGGTGCTAGGAATCAAACTTGGGTCCTCTGGAAGAGCAGCCAGTGCTCTTAACTACTGCACCTATCTTTTCAGCCCCACTTGTAAAAATTTTACTTTGATATTTTATTGTCCTTAAAATATTTAACTCTGTCTTTTCTTTTTCCATATTAGAAGATCTCTAGATTTCACATATGGCCTACATCTTTAAAATGTATTTATTTTGTTTTCATGGGTGTATATTTCAGCATAGGTGGCCTCAGATATCAGAGACCTGAAATCCTCTGGATTTGTAGGCTTTGTGAGCTGCCTGATATAGGTGTCAGGAATAGAAATCCTGTCCTCCAGAAGGGATAGAAAGTGCCCTTAGCAGCTGAGTCACCTCCCAGCCTCTTAGCCTTACATCCCTATCTTTAATTCTTCTATTGAGTTCTTTCTCCTGATAGTTGGGTTGTCTTGCTCAGCCGCCTTGGTCACTTGTTGCATATTCTCCATTGTTTGCAAAATGAAACATATATTATTATAATTGCCTGACCTACTTATAGGCAAATTTTGTTAAAAGTTTAGATGACTCCAGATACAAAATAGATCTTTTAATTGTAGCAAAATGCAAAGAGCTTAAGTGTTTTGTTTCTTCTATTTATCATTCTCAGTGCAAGAGAAAATTTATGGACAGAATTCAGCTTAAGAATTTGGATATTCTAGAGGAAACATTTTTAGAAATTCATGTGCAGTGTGTGTGTATGTGTGTGTGCGCATGCGTGTGTGTGCACACTTGTGTGTGCACGTGCCCGCCCTTGTCTGTTCCTGCACATAGAGTGACTGGAGCTCAAAGCTGGGTGCATTTCTCTATCACATTTGTGTTTTTGAGACGGGGTCTCTCGCTTAACCTGCTGCTCAGCATTTTCTGATAGACACGCTTGTCAATGAGCCTGCAGGAGTTGCATTCCCAGTCCCACGAGAGTTGCAGGTGGGCACATCTGTGCTTGGTTTCTACATGGGTTCTGGGATCCACACTCAGGTCTCCATGATTATCTGGAGGGTATTTTCCTCACTTGGCTGTCTCCCCAGCCCTAACTATGTGATTTGTATGTAATATGCTTCCCCTGAAATCTTTACAGATACTTTTTAGTCTTAACTCAGATTCTTCAAAAAGCCCCTTGTAAAGATTAAAAGACAATGCATCATTGTATAGGATGGAGTGCACAAGCCTTTAACTTCTAACTGTAATCAGCTGGGAATATTTCCAGCTGTGACCTCTATCATTTTGCACATTGGGAAGTCCTGGGATACATGGTACTGATTTTGCAATAGGCTAAAGCATTTGGCCCAGAACATCACACAGCTACCCTTTCACTGAATTACACCTGTCTTCTTTTGTTCCTCTGTCAGGTACGTCTTTTATCTCCTGAGAGATGGCATTTACAGAGTCAATCTCCCTTTGCCATCTGGCAGGCACACTGAAGCTGTGCGCATCGTGGAGAGCGGCACGCTAAAGGACTTTGCTGTAAAGCCCCAGTCCAAGCGAATCATTTACTTCAATGACACCATGCAAGTCTTCATGTCCACGTTTCTGGATGGCTCTGCTTTCCATCAGGTGTTGCCTTTTGTCCCCCTTAAGGACGTGAAGAGCTTTGCTTGTGAAAACAACGACTTCCTCATTACAGACGGCAAGGCCATTTTCCAGCAGGACTCCTTGTCTTTCAATGAGTTCATTGTCGGGTGTGACCTGAGTCACATAGAAGAATTTGGCTTTGGTAACTTTGTCATCTTTGGCTCATCCATCCAGTCGTACCCTCTGCCAGGCCATCCACAGGAGCTCTCGGTGCTGTTTGGTTCTCAAGAGGCCCTTGTGCAATGGAGGCCTCCTGCTCTCGCCATAGGAGCCAGTGAGTACGCTGTGTGCAGGGTGACTAGTGGCCAGCTGAAAAGGAGAGAGGTCAGCATAGAGATTCAGTTTTTAGAGACTGCGTCGAGTCTTCAGTCAAGGGCAACTACTTAGCTCGAATAGTGCCTTTACATTTTTCTTGCATTTATTTCTAGCCTTGCAGTAGGATGGTCTTTATATTCCATCAGTAGATCTCAACAGAATAGTCCAGCCATGTTTGGACATCTATTATGAGGTATACTGACTATCTAGTTTGAACGGAGTCGAGGCAGGAGGATGACACACTTGGGCTGAGGGGCTTGCATGAATTTTGGCTATTCCCTGAAGCTCTCTGAGCTTGACTCTCCATCTCTGGGTAGACAGAATACAACCCATGTGCTTGGAAGCGAATCGGCTCTGGAGGTTTTCAGTTAAAAGAAGGGTAAATGATCCCAGTCTGTGGACAGATGGTCTTTAACTCTGAGTTGCTGTGGAAGCAGCTGTAGACCAGATGTAAATGGATGGTTGAAGCTGTGTTCTCGTGCAACTTTTCAAACAGAAGCAGAGAACAGCTTTGCCCCATGGGCCATCTTTCGGTAGCCTTTAATCATCTTCAGGCAGTAAGATTTAGTAACCTCGGGCAATTTTTACTTTATGACAAACTGATTATGCTTATTTGCTACATATCTCAAAAATAGCTGAGAATGAGGGCTGGCCTTGTAGCTTAGTTGGTTGAGTGCTTGCCCAGCATGCACCAAGTCCTGAGTTCAATCCCCAGTGATGCATAAACTAGACATGGTGATGGACACCAGCCATCTCAGTACTCAAGAGGTAGCGATAGGAGGATTAGAAGTTCAAGGTCACCCTCAGTTAGGTAAAAAATTGAGGCTAGCCTAGGACACATGAGGACACCTTCCCTGCCTCTCTCTCACACTCACATTGAGAATAAATTGGCAGGTTCCCCCCAAGTTGATTTGGCTTCTGGTAATTACATTGGATATTAATTATTTTTATTAAGAGCCTGGTTATGCCTGGTAGTATTATAGAGAACCTCTCTTACATGACACAGAGTCTACCATGTAGAAGGAACTACAGTCTTAGCTGGGCATTGTAGCACGTGCTTATAATCTCAGTGCTTGAGAGATTAAGGCAGGATGTTTTTAAATTTAAGGCAAGCCTGGGCTACATGGTGAAATCCCAACTAATTTTTTTCTGTTTTCTTTTTTTAGCTTTTCAAGACAGGGTTTCTCTGTGTAGCTTTGGAGTCTGTCCTGGAACTCACTCTCTAGACTAGGTTGGCTTCAAACTCATGGAAATCCACCTGCCTCTGTCTCCCAAGTGCTAGGATTAAAGGCATGTGCCACCACTGCCCGGCCAAGTAAAAATGTCTTTAACAGTACACTGTCATGGCTTTACTTGCTGGAAATACCATCACCTTTAATAGTGCAGAGCAAGTGGCATGGGGAGGAATGGGCACTGCTGTCACCTAACTCTGTTAGTCGAGTAAGCATGGCTGCTAATTACTCTAGATTTGAGATAGGTTACTGATCAGATTTTCAGAATTCCTTGGTCTACCCTTATGGTATCATCCAGATCAATGGCATCATTTAACTCCTTAGGCCCTTCTGCCTGGCAGAACTGGACTTATGAGGTGCAAGTTTCCACGCAAGACCTTGCTAAAGCCACTCAAGTTTTCTCTAACATAAGTGGGACCACGCTGAATGTACCTGAGCTGCAGAGAGCTACACAATGCACAGTTTCTGTGAGAGCGAGCTCTCCTAAAGGCCCAGGGCCCTGGTCAGAGCCCTCAGTGGGTACCACCCTGGTTCCAGGTAAGAATGCGGTCTGGATCTTGGAGGGAGGAGAGCCGTAGCCCGAGTGTCTTGTATGAGCTCTTACTTCAAATGCTATAAAGGGATAAGAACAAGCTGTGCTGACCTCTTGAGGCTGAATTTTTAATCTGAGATTAGGGAATCAAATCAATCACCATGGATATTTGTATTTCATACCTGATACCTTGTATACTTCAAGACATATTTGAAGAAATGTATTTTTTCTTCACTGATTTCTTCTTAGTCTGTGATGACATAGTAGTATTCCTCACTCTGACGTCTTGGAGAGAGATGTTGAGGGGGTCTATGAGTTACACTGAATTTCATCATCTTGGCTCAAAGAAATGGAAGGACAATAGTATCCATTCTATAGTCATTACCACAACTCCTGCTGGGTTCTCAGAATGGGATCATAGCAGACAGTAGCTGTGGGTGCTGAGAATGGCTGTGGTGACAGACTAGCAGCTCTCAACCTGTGGGTCGTGACCCCGTTAAGATCAAACAACCCTCTCACAGGGATCGCATGTCAGATACCCTGCATATCATATTTACATTATGATTCATTACAGTAGCAACATTACAGTTATGAAGTAGCAACAAAAATAATTTTATGCCCAGGGCTCACCACAATATGAGGGACTATGTTAAAGGGTCACAGTGTTAGGAAGGTTAAGAGCCAATGTGACAGACTGTGACATGGCCCTGAGTGTCTGGCCTGGCACTGCATGGCTGTGCATCCCTCTTCACATTTGATTTTAAATATTTATATAAAGCGCAGAAGAACATTTAACAGGATAGATAAGTCTACTAAACAGATGCAATTGCTTATATTATTCAATAATATTTTTCAAAGTGTTGATAGTTTACTTTTTTTTTTAAAAAGTATGCATTAGTTTAGCATGTTGGCACATAGGCTTTAATCCCAGACTTAGGAAGCAGAGGCAAGCAGATCTCTATGAGTTTGATGCCAGCCTGGTCTCCAAAGAGAGTTCTAGGCCATGGAGTACTAGATAGTGAGACACTGCCTTAAGGTATGCATTGCATGAAATTTCTTACTAATTTCTTTTTATTTCACCATATAGCTACTGAGCCACCATTCATCATGGCTGTGAAGGAAGATGGACTTTGAAGCAAACCACTCAGTAGTTTTGGCCCAGGAGAATTCCTGTCCTCTGACGTAGGAAATGTGTCAGGTAGACACGCTCACTCCCCCAGGTGTAGGTTCTTACTTGGTGCCTTGCCAGGTGACTTGGCAAAAAAAAAAAAAGCACTGAGTTCTTGCTACCAGGGCTACCAAAAAGGGAAAATCCTGTCAGTGCTGTTGTTAGGAAAGTGTCTGCTCTTAGGCAGAAATGTTGTTTATTACATAAAATGTGAGGTTATGTTCTGTGTCCACTTCAGAAGGGCTTTGATTCAGGCTCATGAGTTTTAATTTATCAGCATTGGATTTCAATAGTGACCTGTCTTGTTCTGCTGAGACAGCTCTTAAGTGATTTTCCATGGCGTTGATGTGAGATTGAAGCAAGAAGATTGCTACTTATCATTTTATTTATTTATTTTTTCACCTTTTTTATTATTATTATTAAAAATTTCCACCTCCTCCCCTCCTCCCATTTCCCTCCTCCTCTCCCCCTCTCCCCTCCCCTCCTTTTCCAGTCCAAAGAGCAGTCAGGGTTCCCTGCCATGTGGGAAGTCCAAGGTCCTCCCCCCTCTATTGAGGTCTAGGAAGGTGAGCATC
>LOEQ01004216.1:93274-126114 GCA_001685075.1 Bramus lutescens
TGTGTGTGTGTGTGTGTGTGTGTGTGTATTAGGGGTCCTGTACTAGATTTCCCAATTAGATATCAAAGCATTCAATAATGACTCATTCTTAGCACTTTGACAGTTGTTAAGTCTCTGCATTAACTGCTGCCCACTGCATATAGAGACTTCTCTAGTAAAGGCTGAGGGACGCAGTAACCTATGGGTATAAACATAGAAATTTATTTAGAAGCAGTTTGGTAACATGTCTGTTTAGCAAAACACAGATGTTGGAACCAGCCAACCTGTTAAACATGCCAGAAAAGGGGAGTGAGGACTAAGAAAAGAAAGAGACAAAAGACAGACGACAGAGCCGGGAGGGCTCTCAGTACTATAGCAGCCTTTATTTCTCATCATCTTTTTATACCCAAAGCGAAAAGGGGAGGGCAAAAGACTTCCTTACCAATGATACAAGGAACAAACAAGTATAATTACTTCCTTAATACTCAAAATATCTAGTAACCACACCCTTAGTTAAAAATCCTGTTATTTGGTCTTGAGGAACAAGATGTCTCGTAGCCACACCTTTGGGCAAACATCTTGTTATTTGGCCTTGACAAGCTTGAACTCTGTCTGACCTTAAGCCAAGATGGAGATAGAGTCACCGTGGACTCCCACACAAAGGAAGACGTTTCCTCACAGAGGCCTAAGAATTTCTGGCAGTGGGCTTTGAGCAGACTAACAGTACCAGGCATGGATTCCTTCCTCTGGAGCAGGCCTCAGATCCACTCAGAAAGTGGTTGATTGCCCCATAACCTCTGTGCCACTGTTGTAGCAGTGGGCATGCCTAGCTGTAGGTCAGCATTAGAGTGTTCAGGGTCCCCTCCTGGGCAGTACCATGAAAGGCTCTCCCTTAGCCCTAGTGGTCTGCATAGCACCTTCCAGTGCTACGAGAGCTAGCCAACAGGGGGCTTGTTTGATTCCTCTGTGTTTCCTAACCTAAGTATCTGTTGTCTTCAACAGCAGGGTCTTACTATCTGGTTCTGATATACAATCAAGAGCAACGGCAATTGCCTGTGTTATTTTTGGGTGTTCATTAACTTGTAGGAAGGTATCTCATGTCAGAGGCAGGTTTTTAGACTCACTCTGCTCTTAATTAACCTGTGGCTGTGAGCAGTGTATTCAGATAGAACTGGTAATGGCAGTGTTTACTTCGACTAAACTGGGTTGGTCCAGAAACAAAATGAGAAAACATTAGTGAGCCAAATGCCATATAATAGGCACTTTCATATTGTAATATTTAAAATTTAGCACTTTTCTTGTAGAAAAATAACTTTATATATTATTTAGAGGAGAAAACTTAAGATGTCTAATTTTACGTCATTTGATTTCTTTATCCTTTGATTTTTTTCTTTGGTTTGAATCAACAGGAAAAAGAATTGTTAGCTTAACAGTGGACGGAGAATTTGTGTATTGGATCATTACAACAAAGGACAACGCACAGATTTATCAAGCAGAGAAGGGAAGTGGAGCTGTGGTCTCCCAGGTGAAGGCCCCTGGGAGCAAGCATATCTTGGCTTACAGCTCAGTTCTGCAGCCTTTTCCAGGTAACAGAGTCATTCTGACAACATGCTCATCTCCTTCTCCAAGGCTGTCTGTCCCTTCAGTGTCTGTGTTAGGCTCTTGCTTCTGCCTCACACTCTGTCAGCATGCCTTCCTTCTGTTTTCCTGGAAACACAAATGCAGACAGCTTGGTCTGCAGTAGGCAGCATTAGATGTGGGACTCCATGACCTGTTCTCTCCTCCTGTCCTTCATCTCTTCTGTCTGTTTTAGGCATTTGGTGTCAAAAGCATTGCATAAAGCCTCCGCTATCTTTCAAGGCAAGTGTTGTGGTTTTGAACTATCCTGTATTATGCATTCAATATGGTAAGTATACCAGACTTGTAAGACATATTAAAAGAAGCTGTTTAGAAAGAAGGAAAATGATTTGGGTCAGAAACTCAGCCCTGCGTAATGAAGGAAGGGAGTCAGAGAAGCAGGTAGTCAAGGGAAAACAAGAATGAATTTCTTTCTTAGTTCACAACGATAGCAACGGGCAATTTCATTGCTCATATGTGTCTGTGTGCTTGTATATGTGTGTGTATGTTTTATACCTATTTCACTTGTCTTTCATCTTGTATAGAAAATAAGGAGCACATTGACTGGGGAGAGAGAAATAGCAGTGGATTCTTCTCCAGGCAACATGGCCACTGATAGAAAGAATCTGGAAGAGCTGGCAAAAGTCTCCCAGTATATGATAATATATTATCATTTCCCCAATGAAATACTTGTATATAAGTCTAACAAAATATGTAAAAGACCTTTATGAAAAATTCTACAAAATTCTGATGGCATGGGAGTGCCTGAAGAAAAGTGAAATAATTGTCCAGAGAGTCCACATTCATGAATATGTAGTTGAGATGTCATTTTCCCCAGTTTGACCCATAGATTCAAAGCAGTCTCCTCAGAATCAGGAAACGATCTTATGGGCATTGACAAACAAATTCACAAAAGATGCTGACATAATATCAAAGGGAAAGAATAAAGTTTCAAGCATGAGTTGACCTGAAGACCTTCCACAAAGTTACGACATCTAGGCGGTTCAGCATTGAGAGACGGATAAGCGGTAACCCAACTAGAGACCTTGGAAAGAGACCCTCATAAATATAGCCAAGGGTCTGACAGAGGGACTAAAGTAAAACAATGCCGAAAGGGTAATATTTATACCAAATAATGTTGGGGGGGAAAGCGCCTGATAATCATTACAAAACTAGCTAACAATGGAGTACAAACCTAAAGGTAAACTATTTGGAGCTGTGAAGTTATGAAAGGATGTGCAGAGAACACACACGCATGGAAGGCAGTAAAAGAAACCAAACTGAACAGATCTCCTATTATACGATTCCACTGGCACAACGTTCCCCAAATGTAGAAACCATGGCCATGTTTGTGCAGTTAGTTTTTGTCAATTTGACACAAACTGGAGTCACCTGGAAAGAGGGAGCCTCCTCTGAGGAATTATTTCCACCAGACTGGCCCTGGGGCATTTCTTTCTTCCTTTTTTTTTCTCCTTTTATTGAAAACAGTCCCCCCCCATCCCGTATACTATTTCCTGATTACCCTTTCTCCTTCATCTTTGCCTCCCAGATGCTCCCCACATCTGCTCTGCTCCCCTCGGTATTCACCTCTTGGCTGTCTGTTGGCATTTTCTTAGCTGCTATTTGTGTAGGGTGGGCCCAGCTTCCTGTAGTCCGTGCCATCCCTAGGCATGTGGGTCTGGTGAGAAGCAAGCAAGCAGGACAGGAAGCCAGAGGAAGCCATGTCCCTTGACGAGTTTTTGCTTCAGTTCCTGACTTGGTATTCCCAAATAATGGTCTGTAACCTCGAAGCTGAATAAACCCTTTCTTTCCCAAGTTGGTTTGGGTCAGGGTTTTTCACAACAGTTGAGAACCAAACTGGGATATGCAGTGATGAAATCAGTGGTGCCTAGGGGAGGAGGGAAGGAGGGATTAAGAGATGGAGCACAGAGTGTGTTTAAGGCAGTGCAGTGCCTCCGCGTGAGACTGTAAGAGTGGGCTCACATCCAAAGACATTTTCTAGCTCATCAAATAGACAGCCCGGCAGAGAAGCCTGATGTAAGCTACGGCCTTTAGGTAATTCTATGTTCCCGTAGGCTCATTGATTGTCAGACAGGTGGTGCTTTGATGATTGGCAATGGGGAGTGTATGCATGCATTGGGACATATGTCAGAGGCCTTTCCAATTTTATATCAATTTCACCGTGAACCCCAAACAGTACTAGAAAATAATGCTGATTAGGAAAACAACGTGAAATCCCTGTTTGATGCTAAATAACAGCTCCAACACATCCCTAACAGCAGAGGTCCTAAGGGTAGCATGAGTTTTTATTACAGAAACTCATTACAGTATAAAATGCAGTCATCAGCTTGGAAAGAAACATCTTTACCACACTGCAGGTCATTTGGGAAGGATACTTTACCTCCATCTGCTGGAGATTTTAGGGAATTACAAGTTTCTTTGCTCCCGAGGCTTCAAAATGCACGGGATTTGAAAACTGGAAGAATGGAAGGGAGGAGGGGAAGGAGAGAGGAAAGGAGAGAGGGAATCTTTCCTTTTGTATCAAATGGCATTTCCAACATTTCAATATGCCTTACGTATTTGCTGAATAAAAATAGGTAACATAAATTATTGAGGCAATTTTCGCTCAATTTTTCCTAATATGGGTATCCCATTTTTCATCTAGACCAGACAGAAGTCAACACAAGTGAAAAGCATCATGTAACTGGAGTGGCGCATTCTGTCGTATTAGTGAAACTGTCCTCCTCCAAATCCTTTCCAGTGTCCTCAAGTTATATGTCCCAGGAATCCTGGAATCTAACTGAGCAGTCTTTGTTATGCTCTGGAATTCATAACTAGAACTGACACACCAGTATCATTTTCCATAACCATTCCCAATAGCTTATGATCGACGATATGCAACATTTATTTGAAATGTGGAGTGTGAGGAGATATAACGGTTTGCAAACAATAGTGAACTAGGTAATTATCCCTATAGAAGAACTGGAGTCACCTTCCCAAGGAAGTGAAGGGCTGGGCTTGATCAAATATTTAGTGCGTAGACATTTCTCTCAAGTTTTTTTTTCAGATGCAAAGGATGCATTCATAGTTTGAAAATACTGATTAGTAAAGATTGCAGCTAAAATGTCTCACGTTTCCTTCTGGAACACTGGGGCAAGTCCGGTCTGAATCAGTAGATTCGCATTCTGCTGGTGGATAAGAAATAAAGCATTCAAGCCAAACTGAATGTGTCTAATGCCATGGTGGAAGGAAACGGGTGTATGGTGGGGACAGAGGCAATGCTCTCACCTGCATTAGGGCATAAACAGGGCTTCCCAGGAGATATAACACATGGGGAAGATCATTCGAGACTGTCGAGGGAGCCTGCACCAGGGAATAAACAGGTGACAACCTAGCATAGTATAGTCATACCAAAGAGTTTCACAATAGCCCCGAATGGAGTATAACAAAGGTTTATTTATTTGGGGTTAAATTCACAGTAAGGGTAGTGATCTGCAGTCCTCTGCGTGTGCTGGGAACTGGAATCGAATCCAGCATCAAAGAGGGCTGTACACACTTTTCGTCTGCCTTTATAGCACATGAAACCACACTTGTCGTGGGCTGGTATCTTAAAGGCTATTGGCTGAAGGAGTTCCCACAACACCATAGCTTGCAGACAGTGCAATGTGACCAGAGTGAAGTATAACTTTACAGAGTCAAAATTCAAGATAGAACAGTAGACAGGAGATGTGTTGCGAACTCTGATAGACAGCGGGCCATGGAATTGTGTAAGATGGTTTAGGTGTCAGATAAAATCACATTTGCAGTGCTTGACATGTTGCACAGTGATACTGTATTTTAGAAGACAATTTACATGGTACCTGCCAGGTGAATAGATCAGAAATTGTAGCCAACTGTATGTGACAGAAACATAATTTTAGAGGCTGCAATGATGTGATGATTAGTTTATGTCAATTTGACAGAGCCAATTTAACAATCTTGGGGAATTGCCTCTATCAGACGGGCTTTTGGATGTGTCTATGGGAGCATTTTCTTGATTGATACTTGATGTGGGAGGGCCCAGTCCACTATGGGTGATACCTCCCTTGGGCAGGTGGTCCTGGACTGTATAAGAAAGCAGGCCAAGCAAGCCATGAGGAGCAAGCCATTAAGCAGCATTCTTCCATGGCCTCTGCTCAAGTTCCTGCTTCCAGGTTCCTGTTTCCAGTTCCTCCTCTGGCTTCCCTCAGTGACCGACTACAAAGTGGAAGCAGAAATAACTCCCCCCATTGCCTCCAAATTGGTTTTGGCCAGTGTTATATCACAGCAGCAGAGAAGCAGACTAACATAGAAATTGGCAGCTGAGAGTGAGATGTGTTTCTGATGCACCTGGCCATGTTTTTCTTTTCTTTTTCTTTTTTTTTGGGAGGGGACTGTTGGGGTATTTTGGAATTTTGGCTAGAAAAGGCCATTGAATGCTCAGCTCTCATTGTACTGTTCTGGCAGAGAGGTGTTATAGTTTAGCAGAGGTGAGAAAGAACCACAGCATACAACAAACCCACATGGGAGTTTATTGATAGAGGCATAAAAGGGGGGTTCGCGACTGTCCACTCGTGTGTAAGAGAGCAAGGGGAAGGCAGAGCTTGCTTATAAAGAACGCTTTGAGAATGCGTGCATACAGAGCCTTACATATCCACGCAATTGTGATGTACCCACATAGCACATGACGTAGTGACGTGTAGGGCCCCCAGGCTGACTAAGTATTTGCCTGACAAGAGCATACACAGCTTTAAGACTCTGAGGTTGGCTAGGTATTTGCCTGGGTGCTGGCAAAGCATCCTGCCAGCTGACGGGAGCACGGGCCAGCATAATGCCTGAATCCTAGTAAGAGGTGCAGGTGATGGAGGCCTGTTTTGTGAGGTTTCAAAGGGAAGCAAAGACTCTGTCGTGTGATATTCTTGAGTTAAGAATCTGTGGAACAGAAGCCTTTGTTTTTCTAGGATAACAGATGCTAGTCAGCTGGTGCTGAATAGGCAACTGTGACTAACAAGAGACCAGTATCACTGAGATGGAATCTAGGGAGCTTTTCCTTGGGGTCAGCACACAGAAACTGTTGTCCAGTGGGCACCAAGTCTTCATCTCAAGTTGCCACCAAGCTTGGCAATGTGTGACTTCCATGCAGTACTGGCATTTGGCGGCATGAGAACTGCAGGACTGAACGGGTCACGAGCTGCTAAGGCATGGTCCCGTGTAACACAGAGAGACCAGGGATGCTGCTGGTGGAGGTGCAGCCTTAGCTGCAGTGGAGATTTTAGCATATTGGAGATGCCAGGGCTGGTAAAACCACCAAGGATGGCGGCAGATGTAGGATGGAGCTGGCCTGCACTATGTGTGTACTACGGATGGTAGAGCCAGAGAGGCAGAGCCATTCAAACCCTTTGGAGCCAGAAGAGTGAGTCCTGGATGCTGGATATTGAGCTACAGGAGTTGATTTACTGGATGGATGAGTGAGTGAGTCCTGGATGCTGGACCTTGATTGAGCTGTAGGAGTTGATTTACTGCTGGATGTTGGGTTTTGGTTGATATGATTGTTTTTATGACCTGGTTTTTCCCTTTTGGAGTATTTGAATTGTTTGGATTTTGAAGTTCAAACTAACCTAGAGCTATTTTTATTTTAATGTTTTCATTAGCATATATTAATTATACATAACAATGGGTTGCATTGTGGCATTTTCATACATGTGCATAACATATTTTGATCACACTCACCCATTTCCTTCTCCCAGTCTTCTACTCTTCCCTTCTTCCATCTAATCACCTTCTACTAGTTAATATGATTTTTTAAAGTTTATTTATTTACTACTATTTGTGTGTGGCTGTGTGTGTGTGTGCACATGCATGCACATGTATACACACATGTAAATACAGGTGCACATTTGCCATGGTGGGTATATGGAGGTCAGAGAACAATTTTCAGGAGATTTTTTTTTCTCTTCTTCTATTGTGGGTTCTGGGGGATCCACTTCAGGTTGTCAGGTTTGCAGCAAATACCTTTACCCAGCATGCCATCTTGCCCAACCCCCCATTTTCTACTTTCATGTCTTTTTAGTTTGTTTTGTTTTTCTTTCTTCCTTTTCTTTATTTTACTTTGTTCCTCTGTGTACCTTTGGAGTCTGTCCTAAAATTCACTCTGTAGATCAGGCTGGCCTCTAACTCACAGAGATCTGCTTGCCTCTGCCTCCCAAGTGCTGGGATTAAAGGCATGCACCACTACTGCCCAGCTTGTTTTTTTTTTTTTGGTAACATAATAAATTTCATTAGCATTATTTACTGATATGTGGGTCAGAATTTGTTTACAGAAGCACATATACTTATCAGTGATCATATCACCAAAAAAATTTCTCTCTAGACTAGGCTGGCTTCGAACTCTCAGAGATCAGCCTGGTTCTGCCTCCTGAGTGCTGGAATTAAAGGCGTGTGCCACCACTGCCTAAAACGTCTCTTTCTCATCAACCACTATTTGCATATAAATCCTTAAAGAGACCCTATGGGCTACTCCCACTTTAGTGTCAGAGTGTCGACTTGTCAAATTTTGTGGTGATCTCATGCATGTGGTCACTGCCACGGTGAGTTTAAGAGTGTAATAGCATGTCATACACAGAAGTTTGCATCAAACCCTTGACCCTCTGTGTCTCTGTCTCCTGAGTGCTAACACTGCAAGCATATGCCACCATGCCAGCCAGCCTCAAACTTTGCTGGCATGTCTTCTAATAAGTTACTGCAAGATTGCTCCTGCTACCAGCGGCATGATGGCTGATTTTCTGCAGGAGCAAGGTGAGGCACAGGGATGTCTTATAGCAATTTTGCCCTTCGTTACCAGTGAGACAAACACCACTTTGGAAGGTTCACAGGACAGACATCTGCCAAGATTGCGTTTCATGATTGTCCCAGCTGCAACTGAACCTCAAAAAATGGATTTCCTTCTGGGTGTGCTATCCTAAACAGCATCACACACGTGAACGTGGAGAAAAGGAGGATCCAGGATAGATTGCACAGTCAGGGTCAGGAGACACACCATTTTTGCTTTCTCAAAGTGGATATGATACCAAAAGCATTTCATACTTATCATTTCAAATCAAAGTTTATAGCACTTGCTGTTACCATTGTTAGATAAAGCTTTTAATCTTTCTGTACATATGTGCCTTTTTTCTTATTATTTTAGATAAAGCGTATCTGTCTTTAGCTTCAGAATGGGTAGAGGCAACTATATTGAATGCCTCAAACACCAGCCTCACACTCAAATTACCTCCAGTCAAGACAAACCTCACATGGCATGGCATCACCAGCTCCACACCAACATACCTGGTCTACTATACAGAAGCTAATAGGACAAACAACCACAACAGGAAACACAGAATGCTGGTAAGTCTGGAACTGGCTGCTTTGGTTTTTATAAAATGTGCTTTCCTGATGTAGCCCTTTCAACCATGTATTCTGACAAAGATGCCTATTTTAAAACTCTTCCAGTCAACAATTGATCAATATATATATTATATATATATGCATACACATATTTTATATATATATACACACACACACACATATAGTTTCTAGTCTTCTTGTCTGGAAATAAGCTAAACATAAGAATATTTACTAACACTAGATATGGGTTGTCACGGTAACTGTTTCTTGTTTGGTCCCCTCCTTTTGATTGTTCCAAGAGTGATAAAGCCTTGTTCCTATGACCTAGCTATCCAACAGAAGAGCAAGGAGTGAGTTAGGCAGAGAGAACATGACTATTATATGTCTGTTCACAGCATTTATCTACCATAAATATATAGAATATTGTTGTCTATTTGTCCTGTGTGTTGTGACACATACTCTAGGGACACATCTTCTAGTAATTTGTCATGGTTTCCCTAGTTGCTGTGGAATAGTAGGTATGCACTAAGTTTCTCTCATTGTCCCTGTTTCTCTCTGTCTCTCTGAGACATTATCTTACTGTATAGTCTTAGATGGCTGGACACTAGTCCCATAACCCCAAGCCCAAGGTTGACCTAGAATTTGCTGCAGAATTCTTTGCCTCTGCAGTCATGGTATAGTAGGCACATATCACTGTGCTTTAATCTAGCTATTTCTTGGATAAATGAATTGTCATTATTTACTTCAATACTGGTGTTGATTATCAGAGTAATGGGATAATCTGTGTCTAATAGCTTGCTTTCTGCTCACATTATTTAACTAATTCAAAGAGGGGAAATTGATCATCAGCTTTGGGCATGAGATACTGTGTGTTATCATAAAGCACGCACCATTCTTTGGGTCATTTGGCTGGCCAGACTATGTTGTGATGGTGGACCTTTCTGTTATTAGACTCACTCTAGTTTCCTGAATGTAAATTGATTAAGATAGGTGTAAGTCAGTGACTCCCAACCAAGACAACCCAAAGCACAGTGTGCTCAGAACCTTCTTGGATGGTTCTAAAAGCACAGCCAGGGCTGAGAACCAGCACCCCAGGGATGTTGTTTACTCCGTTAGACTTCATTTCTGAGAGTGTTTAACTGCCTTTCTTTGATCTTTTGCTGTGGTCACCTAAGTTTGCAAATGTGTGTTCCCATGCCCCAGTGCAATGAGAACATAATGGACTACTGCCCTCTTCTGGATCTCACTGCCTGCCTGAAGTGAGTCATTTCACGTTTGCTGAAAGCTGACTGCCAGTCATTTGTCACCTATTCATGGAGGTGGCAAACATGTCAAACCTGTTATAGTAAGACAGCAGTATCATGAATCATCCAGGACAACTGTTTTCAGTCATTTGAATGACATACAAGAATTAAATACTTATTTAAAAAAAATCAATTACAGGAATCACAGGAGAATGTAGCCCGTATTGAAGGTTTGCAACCATTTTCAACATATGTGATTCAGGTAGCTGTGAAGAATTATTATTCAGATCCTTTAGAACATTTACTTCTGGGAAAAGAGATTCAGGGAAAAACTAAAAGTGGAGGTGAGTTTATGGGCTGTTGTGGGTTTATAGTGTGGGATTCCATGATCTGTGTCTTGTGCGTGTCTGTATTTTTTATCTGAATACTAAGTGATGATCATTATAGGAGTGTTTAAAGTTTAACAAGAACAGTGAACTTGGGGGAATGCACGTCAGTGACTTGACCCTGGGCTGAGTAATATCCAAGAAAAGAGTGAACGGGAGGTGAAGTATCAAACGCAGTTTGTCCAAGAAACACAGTCTTTAGTTTTACCACAGAGTGTCACTCTCTTCCCAGGTATTTCTAGGTCTCTGCACATGTGGCGAGACAGGAAAACCAAGATGTAACGTGACATGCGCTCAGCATCCTGAGGCTTAGGGTAATACAACTCCACGGTCTTAAAAAGAGATTGAAATTCTGCAGGGTGGAGCTCCTTTCTTTCAGCCGTGTCTGATGATCGTCACAAAGCTTTCCCGAATTACGTAGTTTATCACGTGCTGTAGACTTGAGCTGGCGTCAGTGAGAACGATTTAGTGACCAGGCAAAAATAGACAACATCTTTCCAGGCAGCCTGCTCACTTCCCATTATGTAAGAGGCCAACTTTCCTCTGGACCTCTGTAGCTCGTTCAGCTCACATGACAGCACCGTTCCTTAACTGACTCGCTTATTTCTACCACCCGGTGCTGTTGCAATGTCCCTTAACATTTGCTTCTGTTTATTTCAGTGCCCGGGGCAGTTTTTCATCAACGCAACTGTGCTGTCAGACACCAATCTCCACATATTTTGGACAGAATCGTCTAGGCCAAGTGGACCCAAAGAGTCAGTCCGCTATCAGCTGCTCATGTCGCACCTGGCTCCGATTCCTGAGACGCCTCTAAGGCAGGGTGATTTTCCAAATGCCAGGCTTGCTCTCCTTGTCACTAATCTATCTGGTGGACAACTCTATGTGTTGAAGGTATTGAGGGGTTGCGTGTCCTGGGAACTTCTAGTCATCATAGTCACGCACATATTTTGAAGAGACCAATTTTTTTTTTTAAACAAAAAGGTCTTGGCCTGCCGCTCAGAGGAAATGTGCTGTACTGAGAGTCATGCTGTCACCGTTAACATGATTGACACACCGGAGAAACCGTTTGCCTTGGTTCCAGACAACACTAGTCTGCAGTTAGACTGGAAAGCTCCGTCCAATGTTAACCTCACCAGATTTTGGTTTGAACTCCAGAAGGAAGACTTTTGATGCAAATCCTTATTTTATGATGTGCAATAGGCTGGAAAGATTTTTTTCATGAGCAGAATGTTCTCTTGTATAAATCAACAATGCTTGCCAATATTCCTTGGCTTAGATTGATTGGCATGAGATCATTAAGTTATCCAGGTAAAGTTCTGTCCAAAACAGCGTCCAAAGTTTAATTTGCTCTCAAGGGGTGGCGGAGTGGCTCAAGGGTAAAGTTGCTTATGGTTAAGACTGAAGACTTGAGTTTGATCCATGGGACTGACAAAGTAGACACAGAGACCCTGTTCCCACAAATTGTCTTCTGGTCTCCATGCCCAAGTCTTGGCACATGTGTACCTTCCCACCTCTCCTTCCACACTAAATAAATGTGATAAAGAATGTCTTTAAGGGGCTGGAGAGATGGCTCAGTGGTTAAGAGCATTGCCTGCTCTTCCGAAGGNGCCTGCAGGCATACACACAGACAGAATATTGTATACATAATAAATAAATATATTAAAAAAGTCTTTAAGAAGACTCATATATCCCAAGAAAGCCAAGGCTATACAGAGGAACCCTGTCAAATCACCCCCGCCCCCAATTCACCTAGGGTCTTGAGAGATAGTTCATCAGTTAAGAGCACTGGCTGCTATTTCAGAGGGCCAGAGTTCAGTTCCCAGTACCCGCATAGTGACTCACAACTGTCCAGGGGATCTGACCCCCTCTCCTGACACCCAAAGAGCATCAGGCACACATGGCCAACAGACATAGATCTGGCAAAGTATCCATACACATAGAAGTACAAGAACCTATGTAAAACTATGTAAGTTATCTTACTAATTTCATATTAAATATCAAGTAAAATATTAGTTATTAATGAAGTTAACTTGGTTTATATGTTTTCAGGCTTAAAAACCCACAATTTAGGGTTTTCTGTGAACAATATAATAAACAGATGAACAAAAGCCAAAGCCTTGTTTAGATGTGTCCTTATGGCATTTAAGTAGAGTGCAGCGACAGAAGAGAAATAACATATAAAGCTGCTTTATCCCCAAACTCGTTTGCTGGTAATTCATAAAGTTTTAATATTTATCTCACTCAAAATTCTTCATGCTTTGCTAAATCATTACCCAAACTTACTTTTAAGATGTCAGTTAATTGGACACCGTTAAGAAGGGTCATGCTGACTTTCACACTGTTGCACCAAGAACAGTGAGTTCTTTGTGATTGCTAGTTGCCATTCTTACTGCTCTCTATTGGTGTGCATGCCTACATATACGTAGGCTTACGTGGACCCTTTAGTAAAGACTGGTTAGAAATATCTTGTTTGAAGGTTGCTTAAAGCAAATTAGAACTGTCACAATCTCACTATCTCTTGAAAGGTGAAATTGTTCCCATTTATTTTTAAAAATAAATTTATGGGGCTGGAGAGATGGCTCAGTGGTTAAGAGCATTGCCTGTTCTTCCAAAGGTCCTGAGTTCAATTCCCGACAACCACATGGTGACTCATAACCATCTGTAATGAGGTCTGCTGCCCTCTTCTGGCCTGCAGACATACAGACAGACAGAATATTGTATACATAATAAATAAATATTAAAAAATACATAAATAAAAATAAATTTACAATTTATTTTTTGACACTGTAATATAAGAATGTTGTGTATTTTGATCACGTTCCCCTCCTATTCCTCTCCCTTATCCCCCACTCCTCTCCTGACATATTCCCCACCCTTTTATGTCTGTTTTAATAACCCATTGTGCTTCCCCATATGTGCTGAAATGTTGACAGAATGATCTTGTTCTCATTCATCCCTCTACTGCCCTTCCCCCGTGACCTTCTTTTGTCTCCCTCATCTCCCAGCAGGAACCTCTTCTACTTATAGGTCACATGCATTCCACTATTTCTTTAAAGTTCCTCCCTCCCATCTCATGGTCTCTTTCTCTTCATAGCTTTTAAAATTTTACCATATAAGATATACTTTTGTGATTTTTGTATTTTTTTGGATAAGACAGAAAATGGAGCAATGAGTGTTGAGTTGGTCAAATGAAAGATCATAATTTAAAGCTTTTTTAAAAAAAATTAAATCTGTTTTAATGATTTCTTATCTATTTAAAATGGTGACATCACAGCAATAAGGCTAAATTGGAGACATTGGAGGATGGTTTGCTTTTCGAGTTACTTAAGTAAGCTTAATGCAGTTCATGTAAAGTCAAGGGAAAGAATGGTAGTGTTGCTTCCCTGACTGGGGAAGGTATGAGGGGTAATAAGGAGCTGGCATCTTCCTTTCTTGATGAGGAGACAGAGACTGAGATAGACACTATCGTGAGTCGGCTGCCACCAGTTGGGCACAGACGAACCCCAGGGCTGACACATCTCTACAACAGTCCCACTTGGGTGTTTTCCATGGAAGGAACATGAGTCATTAAGTCATCCCATTCCTCAAAGTTCAGAGAGGGCAGCAGACAGGGCCCTCCTGGTCTAGTCCTCCTGACTTCCAGGAGGTGCTTTCATTGTAGACTTCCTCTGTTCTTGGACTTTCCCAGTACAGGTTCCTCATAGGCCACTTAGAAAGCCGTGAAGCTACTGGGTGTGTGGTAATACACTCTTTTAATTCTAGCATGTAGGAGGAGGCAGGATGATGAGTCTGATACTATCCAGGGCTCTCCACAGTAAGAGCCTGCTTTTTAAAAAGTGCACTGTGAAGCTGAAAGAGGTTCTTCCTGCATTTGTGACCACCTGCTGTATAGGCGCATGGCAGGGGGCAGAATGGAGGGCTCTGGCTCTGGATGGTGGATAGATGACCTTCACCTGGAAGCTCCATTTCTTTTGAGCGACTCAAACTTGTCTCTTAATGACAAGATTACTGACAATGACCCCATAAATCCACATTGAGACGCTTGGAGGGTGAACAGCGAGGAGAGATTAATTAGAAGATGTTCCTTCTAAGTAATTTTTCTTTATAAATGAAAGAACATCATGGCAAAATTTGTTGTTCTGACAGTTTCCTTGCCTGTAAAATAAAGAAACCAGAACATAAGCTAATGATTTATTTATTTATTTTTGTTTTGAGACAAGGTCTTTCTTATATAGTCCAGACTGCTCTTGAATTTTTAATATATAGGAAGATAACCCTTGACCTTTAACTTCTGATTCTTCTGTCTCACCTTCTCAATATTAAGATTTAGGTGTGCACCACCACGCCTGGATTATGATGCTGATGATCAAACCCAGGGCTTTGAATACAATAGGTAGATACTTCACCAACTTAGGTACATCCCCAGCCCTCAAGCTAATTTTTTAATTTATGTCTCAAATTATGTAAAATTTTAAAAATATCTTAAAAGTGTATAGAAACAGAACATATTCAACTTAAAATCAGGGGAAAATAATTTTACTTTTGCTTGTTTTCATAGGAACCCATTAAACTGTATTTTTCCTCTTAATTTTTGTTCTCTATTGGAACTATGTGTTTCTGAAGTCTGATCTGTAAAATACTATTGGCTGGACACCCTCCAAAACTGTGCAAATAACTAGACAGTCTCTCTGGGGTAGCCTGCTCCCCTGTGCTTGCTAAATTCTTGCAAGTGGAAGGTTCCAACTCCCTGTGATTTTTCTGGGATAGCCCACTGTAGCTGCCAAGTTGGTGGTCTGCCCAGAACATTCACTACTGCTGCGAGGCCAATCTGCTGCCAGTTTTCGAGCAAGTACTCGTGGTAAACATCTCTCCTGCATTTTAGGAGCTCTGTTGATTTCTAGATGCCTAGAATGTGTAGTTCCCCTAGTCCAGTCACTAAAGGCAAATTATATACCATATCATTAAGAAGACAAGACTTGACTGGCTAAAGTTTATAGTTGGGAATAGTCTCTCTCCCTTCCTTCTTCCTTCTCCCCTTTTCTCTCTCTCCTCTCTCCCTCTTACACACACACACACACACACACACACACATTCAGTCTGAGTACATAATGCATATTGAATCATCTGTTTAATTAAGCCATTTCATTATGTCTCAGTGGAATTGACATAGTCATGAGTTTAGTACCGCATTGCCTTGAATAGCATGTCTACTTCTTACTGTTTCCATTCCTTCTGTCCTTTTCCCCCTACCCCCTTTTTTGCAACATGGTGGTCTGCCTCTTGAAATGGCAATAGAAGGTAATCCTAACTTAATAGAAACTAATGTAAAGTGTCTATCTGATGACATGATGCGACCTCATGAGGGCTGAATGAGAAAGGAGTTGCAGAGGAAAGTTTATTTATGGAAACTGACCTTCTTAGGGAAGTGCTACCAAGGAAAAGACACTATGAACTCTTGACAAAATGCCACATCCTTTGTCTTTCCTCTTTGTTCAAAAAAAACCCACTTGCCATTTTCAAATAATGATTTTAAGGACCTAAATAGTAAAAAGTAATTCCATGGATAAAAAAGCTTCACCTAGCTGAACTTAAAGACCTTCTATAAAGTGTGATGGAAGCAAGATCTCCTGTATTTAGCATCCATCATCGCTGCAGAGGATCTCTCTGTGCATGGTGGGTGAGAGTTTCCCTCCTCAGAGGACTGAGGGTTCCCAGGAATGCGTGTAAAGTGTGGCTGGCACATATCTGAAGATGGCATTAGAGGAAAATTACAAATGTTTTTGGTTTGTTTGTAGATTTCAACTAAGAATCAAAACACATAAGAGTATGATCTTAAAATGAGCAACTTCCTGGAATGAAGGCGATCACCCTTGCTCCTATCCTCTGGCTTCCGTTCTTAGTCATACTGCCTAAGCATTAGTGTGTACATTTCGGGAGAGCAGCAAGCTTCAGCTCTGAGTCCTCCCCATTGCAGTCAGGGGTGCTCCACCTTGCACTTATGCTAAAACAGGTTGCTCATCTAATTACAACCTGACATAGACAACAATGGCATTTTGAAGGTACTCTTTGGAGTTAAACACCATAAAGAAGTTCTTACTTTTAACATAGATAGATTTAAGTTTTGATCAAGTACTGTGTCCACAATTTTCTGAAAAGAACAAAAATCTTTGCTGTATTTCTTTTTCTAGTGGAAATATAATGGGTTTTTCCATGTTGAAGCATCATGCAGCCCAGGTCCAGTCTAAGTGTGTAATATCACGGGCCTACAGCCCCATACTCCTTACAACATTCGAGTGGTGGTGGTCTATATAACAGGAGAAAATAGCTCCTCGAGTCCAGAGAGCTTCAAGACAAAAGGTGGGTATCAGCATCCTCCTCAAGCAACGCAGACATCTCTACTCCTTATACATCTCCAAATTCCACCAGTCCAAGTCTAGAAGCACACATGCTTTCTTCAAAAAAAATTGTATCTACTTTTAATTTATGTGTGTTAGTGTTTTGTCTGGGTGTATATATGTACACTGCCTGTGTACCTGGTGCAGTTACTAAGTACTGAAGTTAGACAGACAATCTGGATCCGTAAGTGGAGTTACACATGATTATGAGTCTCCATGTGTGTGCTGGAAACAGAACCCGGGTCCCCTGCATAACTACCAAGTGTTCTTAGCCTCTGGGCCATCTCAGATGTTCTCCTGACAGGGTCATTACTATGTCTGTAGTGTACGTGACTGAATGGAAGAGTCAGGAGTGGTTACAGGAAGGACCAAGAACGTCCTGTTTGTTGTTGTTGTTGTTTTGGTTTTGCAAGACACGGTGTCTGTGGCTTTGAAGCCTGTCCTGGAACTAGCTCGTGTAGACCAGGCTGTCCTCGAACTCACAGAGATCCTCCTGCCTCTGCCTCCTGAGTGCTGGGATTAAAGGTGTGTGCCACTGCTGTCCGGCTCTGGTTTTGTCTTTTAGGATCCTGAGATGGACAAAATGATTTCTTCTTTCAGTTTCTGTTATCCTCTTTAGTTATATTGTGTTTCGTAGCAAGAACTATATGAAATGGGGTAGCTGAATGCTCAAGAAATAGCCACAAAATAACTTTCATAGTTCAAATGCTAATATTAAAAGCAAAACCAAACCCTACACTTCTCTTCAGTTATCATTTTTGAATACCATAACTCCAGATTGACTCCTGCAAGGGTCGAAGGCAAAATGCTCCAAAACTGTGATGGTTTTTAAATTTTTACTAATTAATTATTTTGTATCAAGATCCATGATTGATCTTCCCACTAACTAGCTAAGCTATCACGAATGAAAACTTCAGATACTCACTGAAAAATCTGTGTTTCAGGGCTGGGAAGACAGCTTTAGCAGGTAGAGTTCTTGCTAAGTGAGTCCAAGTGCCTGAGTTCAGTCCCCAGAGCCCATGCCAAAGATCTGGATTTGTTATCCCAGTATTATGCAGGTGGAGACAGGTGGATCTCCGGGGCCTAGCCCCGTGGGTGAACACCAGATCACAGTGTGGGTGGTGCCTGAAAACCAAAACTTGAGGTTGATCTCTACCATCCACATACATAAACACATCTTGTGTGTGTGTGTGTGTGTGTGTGTGTGTGTGTGTGTGTGTGTGTGTGAGACTTTACATTTGAATATTTCTTTAAACATTTCTCTTTTTTCAATGTATCCCAGAGAAAGAGAGTCAATGCCAAATATCTTGTATTTCTGACATGTCAGTCAATTGTCTTTTTATCCCCATGAAGCTGGAGTCCCAAGCAAACCAGGCATTCCTAAATTACTAGAAGGGAGTAAAAATTCAATCCAGTGGGAAAAAGCTGAAGATAATGGCAGTAGACTGATGTACCATATCCTTGAGATCAGGTATGTATCAAACGATGCTTTGTGTACCACAAAGAGATAAGCAGTTAATTACAAGCTGGTCAAAAGGGACAATTTTGTCGAAGTACATTTATATTTCAAAATGAATCTTTAAGGACATTAAGGACATGTTTTTCTATGTTCTTTGCTCAATTCCTAGCATCAGTTTTGATCTTCTAATGGTGAAACGCACCACATTGTTCTAAGAAATCTGCCACTGCTCATTCAAACTTCACAGAAACCACTCCATCATAGTTCATGCCACCGATATTTACTTACTATCCACTCTGCTTAAAAAGCTGAGCCAATGTTGGGTGTCAGATGACAAATACCTGTAAACTTTTGATGTATATCTATGTAATCTATATATAATATAATATATCAAAATTATACATATATGTATATATTAACAAGGTTAAATGCTCCTAGGTGAAAACTGGCAAAAAGCTATATATTGTTTTCAGAACCAGAGTCTAAGGAAAGGGCTGGAATCATCATTCCATGTTAATAGGTTTGTGGGCTTCTCTATCTCTCTGAGGTTAGCAGTTTGAGTGTGTTTCCAGAGGCTGAGAATGTGCTGTCAACTAAAACCAGTAGCTGAGAAGCATGCGTCCCCTCAGACCCAGCCAGTTTGAGGAGCTCAGTGAGGGAACTGGCCCAAAAGGACCGACTCCATGCCAGCTCGAGGGGAGAGTTCCAAATACCGAAGACACTCCCCTCACGGGACTATGAAGCCATCTTTTAAGAGGCTCCAAGGACAAAAGTCACTTCCATAATTATAGTCCTGGCAACTGGAGCTTTAGGTCTATTTTTGCTTCGTCTCATTCTGGCATCCCCAGAACCTCAGAAAATTTCCTGCTCACATTAGAAAATTCTCTTGGCTTTGTTTTCAGTCGAAACCTTCAGGAAATACTTCGTCACTGTTTCTCATGTGCAGTAAAATATGTCCTTAGTGGAAGTATCTTGGTGGCCTGTGGCTATAACGGTGCGGAACATCCAGGCCACAACATTATTTTTGCTAGGTCCCCTTAGTGTGTTCCTCTGAGTAAGACCTTAAGTGTGTAATTAGGCATCCCCTTGCCCTGGATCTCAACTATTGGCACTAAAGTATTGTCACTATAGGACAGGAAAAGTATTGTCACTGAGTCAACGCTTCGGAAAGTTAGACTAGTTAGTCTAATTAATTAGTCTAATTCTAGTTAAACTCTATTTTTTTTATCCCCACCCCCACCCAGTACTGGAGACTGAACCTAGAGCACACTAATCAAGAACTCTACCACTGAGTCACATGACAAGCTACCCTTTAACTTGAGGTCAGGGTCTCACTAAGTTGTCCAGACTGGCCTTGAACTTGCTCTACAGCCTGGTTATCATGTGAGCTTGTGATCTTCTCTCGTCAGCTGTTAGAGTAGTGGGGAAATTACACCAATCTGATAATTTAAGCCACAGAAATTTCCTCTTACAGTTCAGCTGACTAAAAATCTGACATCAGGTCGGGCGGTGGTGGTGCACACCTTTAATTCCAGCACTGGGGAGGCAAAGGCAGACAGGTCTCTGAGTTTGAGGTGAACTAGTCTATAGAGTGAGTTCCAGGACAGCCAGAGCTACAGAGGGAAACCCTGTCTTGAAAACAAAACAGCAAAACAAACAAAACACACACACACAAAGTCTGACATAGGGTGTAAGGAGGACCACACTCCCTTCTGACTTTCTAGGAAAGACTCCTTTCCCACTTTGCCTCAGTTTCTTGTACTGGGCCTGATCCCCTTGGTGTTGTTTGACTTGTATATGTATCTCACTCCAGCATCACATACTCTCTTTTATGTATCTGGGCTCACTTTCCTTTTTCTAAAGGGTACTAGTCATTGAACTATGACATACCTTCACTTAGCATGTTTTCGTCTTAAAATGACACGTGCCATGACCTTATTTCTAGTCAAAGTCACGTGCATAGCTTGACTGGGTATAGATTTTAAGAGTAGGAGGTGTTACTCATTCCAGTTACTAAGTGTATTTAGATCCTCACTGGTTTACTTTTCCTGAAATGTTTTTCTTACCTGTAAATGGGGATATTGATGTCTCTGTTTCTTTGGGTTGTTGTGAAGACTCAGTGAGACCAAAGACACAGTGAACTCCACTATGTTGTATTCTAAATAGAAGGTGCTCAACTTATGTCAATGTTTCCACTGCCTTTGTCCTCCAGTAGCTGTGGAGAGTCATTTCACTCCTTCCTGGAGGGTTTTATGGCTTAAAATCAAAGTTATTCTCATTAAACAGTGAATGAAATTGCCATAACTTACCCTGAGGCTTCACAACATATAAAAGCAGAATGGCATAATGATTTGATCAGGGTGGTTTTGAAGATACCTTGCATCTGGGAACAGTTGTGACTAACACTGCTACCCCATGGCTCTTATTGTTGTTTCTCCTTCCCTGGTCTCCTGAGACTCAAGCCTTTTGTTTCTCAAGGGCAGCTGTAAAAGAAGATTGCATTTTCATTTCTGGGCCACCCAGACCCAAATAATCACACAGAAACTATATAAAATATAACACTGTTTGGTCAATTGGTCAGGCATATTCCTCACTAGCTCTTACATCTTAAATTAACCCATTTCTATTAACCTGTGTATTGCCATAAGACTATGGCTTACTGGTAGGGTCCTGGCGCCTTTCTCTTTTGGCAGTTACATGGTGTCTCCTTGGCTCTGCCTTCTTTCTCCCTGCATTTAGTTTAGGTTTCCTGCTTACCTACATTATGACTTGCCATAGGTCAAAGCAGCTTCTTTATTAACCATTGGTAATACAACATATTTACACCATACAGAGGGTAATCCCACATCAGACAACTGTTCATTTACTGGGAGCATAGCTAGCTTCTACTCTGGACCCCTAATACTGGTGTGACCTGAGAAGTTTTAGACCAAGTGTTCTTCCTTGACCGAGAAGACACAATTGGAAGACCCTGAATTTGCCTTTGGTCAATGATGTTATTAAAAACCATTCTACTTTTATCTTTATGAACTCAGCTATTGTTTTATATGAAGATCAATGTAGACTGACTTTGAGGAGAGTATAGGCCAGTGTAAAAGGAAATAATGAATCTTAGAATCTCATATATATTGATAACTTTGGTGGCTGAACTATGTTTTAATCAGCTTATTAAAATATTATAATCCTTTCAATTTTAAATTCTGTATTTTATCCACGTATAGCATAAGTCAATTATAAGTGATAAAGGAGACTTAAAAATTTAAAAAATATAAGCCAAGTATGGTATTTATATCTGTAATCTAAAAGTGTAGGAGCAAAAGGTCTGTAGGATCATATGTTCAAGACTATCCTAGCTGCATCAATATCTCTGTTTCAAAACCCAGCCAACCAACCGACCAAACAAAAAGTCTAGGAGCTGGCTCAGTGGGTAAAAATACTTACTCTGCAATCACTAGGAATTGAGTGTTAATCCCCAGAACTCATATAAAGGCCCTGTGTGGCTGTGTGCATGCTTTTAATAGCAGCACTATGACAGGTGGAGACAGGAAGATCTCTGGGGCTTGCCGGCTACCAGTGTCCCTTCTGGTTTAGTGAGATACCCTGTTGAAAGAAAGTAAGGCAGAGAGTGATAATAAAGCAGGATGCCCAATGTTTTCTTCTCGCCTTTGCTACACGTGGAGAGCTGTGCACACACATGTACATATGCACCACACATACATGCAGGAGCAAAAAGATCAAAAAAGAAAAAGAAAAGGAAAAAAAGTGCAAACTTTTACCTAAAGAAAGGTGAAGAAGTAATTACATGTTTGAAGCTCAGCAGTTTCCTGCATTTTAAACAGCAGGAACAGGGCCATCAGCTTTCTCTTTGCCGCTGATTTTTCCTTACTCTTCTGATGGACTGAGTTGATTTGTTTGTGAGTTGCCAAGACTTTGATAAATGTGCTCTCTTCTGCAGCAAATCAGACAACAGAAATAAGGCCAAGGGTCAAGTGCGTGCTAAGTGGCGAGAGACTAGAAAGAACAGCACGTTGTCCTGTGTGCTGTAGACAACTGTTAATCTACTGATTTCTTTTGCAGAAAGGGCACTTCAAGTGATTCCCAGAACCAGAGTTTACGGTGGAAGATGGTGTTTAATGGCTCCTGCAGTAACATCTGCACGTGGAAGTCCACAAACCTGAGTGGACCATTTCAGTTCCGAGCAGTGGCTGCAAATAATATTGGGTTTGGAGAATACAGTGGAATCAGTGAGGATATTATGTTAGTGGAAGGCATATTAACATATCTGTCTATGTACTAGTTTATTACATAAACATTTAGTGGCAAAGATTGATATAGTCTTAATATTAGCCACTTCCAAGACTGTCCGTAATCTGGCCTTTAATCTAATCAGTCATCGTATTTACTTCCTAGTGCTCTCTTACATAAGAGTCTTAGAACTACTCTGTCTTCCTTCTTATCTAGCTGTTCCGCTGTGTATCCTACTTTAGATTATGCATTATCTTTCTCAACACTCAGTGTTCCCATTTGCTTCCTATTGCCATGACAAAACACTGATCAGAATCATCTTGAGGATGAAAGGGTTTATTTGACTTTCAGGTCATAGCCCACTGTCAAGGGAAGCCAAGTAAAGCAGGAACTCAAGATGGGAACCCAGAGGTAAAACCTGAAGCAGAAATCACAGCTTTTTGGCTCACAGCCTCATGACTATCTTTCTCATGCATCCTGGGCCAAGTTGCCTGGGGTTGGTACCACAGTGGGCTCGGCCATCCTATATTAACTGGAAATCAAAAGATGTCCCCACAGGTATATCCATAGGCATTTGATAGAGGCAATTATTCAACTGTGGGTTCCTCTTCTCAGGTATGCCAAGTGGAAAACAAAACTAACCAGGATTTATATGCCGGAAACTTCAGTGACACATTTGATTTACCCCTTTATAAAGTCAACAACTTCAATTGATTTTGAAGAGAAACATATCAATTTCTCGTATTAAAAAAATACATTTATTTCTTTGCATATATGTGTACATAGGCATTTGCCTGCCATAGTAATGTGTGTACACGTAGAGAATAACTTTTAAAAGTTGGTTCTCTCTTGCTACATGGGCCACAGGGATCAAACTCAAATTGCCAGGCTTGGTGGCGAACACCTTTACCCAAGGAGCCATATTGCTGGCACATCATCTTAATTTCTTACTGATTAGTTTCTACATGTTATTCCACATTGGCTTTCTTGATTTAAGGTGTCTTTTCTTGTCTGAGCTCTCAGCTGTACCACATCCTTGACAATTTAGCTGAAGACAAGCTTGAGGCTCTTCCCATCATTGAACAATGTGAAATGGCTCCATTTACTGATTTCAGTGTGGTGTGAAGCCTCCTGGGACCTGCCTCTCATTTTCCTAGCATTTGTCCCTGTGATACAGCCTTTGTAATTAGATCTTCGACCTGTAGTTCCTTCAGCCTAAATACCAGTCTGCACTATCTCCCATGCATCCCTTACCTGGGATTTCCTTTTTGCCATTGGTACTGTTTAAATGATTTTTTTTTCTGAGCACATTGCATCTTAGTCTTTATCCCTATACAATATCACTAGGACCTTTATGTCTTTGCTTTCCTGCTACATTTGTTTTAAGTGTTACTTTTCATACATGAACTGTAGTAATTAGAGTAGGTCTGATTCTAAATTTCTATTTTATATATATATAGGAAGTAGCACTTTGATTTATATTCTTCAACAAAACAGATTTTAACTATGTGGTCTGTTCTCATCTGACTGCTGAGAGTTTTCTTTTTCTCTTCGCGTGTGTGTGTTTGTGTGTGTGTGTGTGTGTGTGTGCACTTGAGAATCAAACTCTGGACTTTGCAAATGTAAAGTAAGTACTCTGTGACTGAATTACATCTTCATGAATGACAGGAAATTTAATCTTACTCATCTCTTTTATCTCTAGATTCTTACTAGCGTATGTTAACTATAAGTACTAATGGGCTTCACTGTGATATTTTCACACAAATAAATAATGTATCTTGATCATAGTCACCCAATAACTCTTGCTCATCCCCTTCCTACCACCAGCCTTTCATTTTCAGTCCTAACTTAAATGAACCCATTGTCATGTATAATTGCTGTACAGTAGACAAGGTGAATTATTTGCATTTTATACCTACATTTCACATAAAGCATCAGTCATTCTTGGTCATTAAGATGACACTTACTGCGAAGTCTGTAACCTGAGTTTGTTCCCTGGCATTCCCATGGTAGTAGAAGAAAACCATTTCCCACAAGCTGTTCCTGACCTCCAAATTTGTGCTCGGGCAAGCAAATACATGCATATATACATATATGCAACACACATAAATAAATGAATAAGAAAAACTGCAATCAAAAGTATCCAGGAGAGCTGGCTTGGCAGTTTAGTGCATTCACTCGCGCAGAGGACCTGGATTTGATTCCCAGCACCCACATGGTGGCTCACAGCGCTTTGTAACTCCAGATCCCCCAGAGATTTAATGTTCTTTTCTGACCTCCACAGAAACTTCACGCACGTGGTGCACAGATGTGCATGAGGACAAACCACTCATACACATAAGATTAAAAGACAAACTGACATCGTTCTTATTTATATTTTACTCAGTCAGTTAGTGCTTACCAAGCTAGTTCCTGACAAGAGTCAAGTTATAAATGGTTTAGGGCTTGCAACTTCTGTCTGCTCTCTGTAGCTACCTCCTCTTCTTCGTCCTCCTCTTCCTCTTCTTTTTTTTTTACCCCCTCTCTCTTTGTTATTCTAAAATATCTTAAAAATGTAAAAATTATTCTTAGCTCACGGGAAGTTTTAAAAAGCTGCATTCAGGTTTGCCCCACAGACTGGGGTTTGCCAAGCTATGGTCTGCACATTTGTTTCCTCTGTGGACAGTGTATCAAAGACATTCTGCCATACTTTCATGTTGGTATTCTTTAGATTAATGTCTGTGGAGTTAAATGGGTGTGGACATATAATGGAAAATAATAAATCTGTTATTTTTTAATATATGAAGATAAAGACTCCTTTGTCCCGAATTCCTCATAAAGAAGTACACATCTTAAAATAGATTGGGTGGGGTGCTTTAGTGAGTTGATGGCAAAATAACACAAGGAAGAGTAACTTTCTTCTGGGTACATGCTCTCCACCTAGTTGACTTCTAACTGCCAACTGCTAAACCACTGACTGGTAAAACCTCAGAGGAGCTGGCTCCTGCTAACCAGTGCGTTCATGCTTGGGAAGAGGTGAAATCCTTTAGCTTTTTTTGTGTGTGAATTAATTTCTTTTCCCATTTATACCCTTAGATGGTTTTCGGATAACAGAAACAAGCTTTATACTTACTGCCCTAGTTGGTATACTTCTGGTCACTACAGTCCCACTGACCTTTGGTGAGTATTCTAGACTTTACAAGCAGTTATTAAATTGTTTATTAGATCTTGCTGACTGACTTATTTTTCAGTTTATCTCATTTCCTACATGAAACACAAGCTGATTAAATAAGTTAATAAAATTCACAGCATTTCCCTTGACTGTCTTTTCACAGTTACTCACTCCTATGATTTTTTTTTTGACCAAGGGATGCATTTGTATTCTTTCACGCAAAGAATATTTTGGCTCATAGTTTTGAAGGTGTTGGTTCATGAGCAAGTGGTGTGTTGCTCTGGGTGTGTGGCAGCCCTTCATGGAAGGGGTATGATGTGGTAATGTCCTCATTTCATAGTTAGGAAATGAAGAGAAAGAGAAAGGAGTTGGGGTCCCACATCACCTTCAAAAACATGTCCCCAGTGACAAGACTTTCCATTAAGCTCTAACCTCTGTATTCCAAGGACTTCAAGCTGAAGAGGAAGGCTGTAACACATGCACCTTTGAAGAATATTCTGGGTACAGACCACAGCATGGATTAGCTATCTCACGACAAATACTTCAGTGTGTACATTTGATAGAATCCTTGAGATGCAACTGTTTGTGAAGACACTCTATTTTAGCTTTCTGTAAAATAGCACATGGTTCTGATTAGCTATTGCAAGTGTTCTGTGGCTTGTAGGCTAGAATATAAATAAAAGAGAAGCAGCCAAAAATACAAAAACAGCGCAGGATTAATGGGAGGCCAGTGACAATCACTAGTTGGAATAGCTTTGGTCCCCGGCAGACAGCTCAGTTTGTAATGAACGGGGTCTCGTAAGGAGACCCAGTTTTGGTCTGTGAGACACACTCTTGCTTTCTGACAACTGATAGGCTTACTCAGAATCCCTGCTCATTTACTAAGGACCCCAAAGCAGCAGAATTACGACAGGTAGCTGTTTCCCATTATTTATTTTATGTTAATATGATATTCCTTAGAGATCTATTACTTTTTAATGTTCATTTTAACTATGGTTAAAAACACAGAAAACTCAAAATAGATGGTAAGAAGTTGGGCCCAGAGGGTTATCACCACGATCATACACTCTAGCATGTTCCTGTTGCAGAATACATGCTAACATCACATTTGTTCAGTTCCCCATGTATCTCGGTTTGGGTTAGAAGATGTCTGAGTTTTCCATCTACTGCTAATACCAAGAGCATCCCCCCATTACCGAGAATGGTAAGAAGAGCAATGATACCAGAAAAGAAATCCCAGCACATATTCAGGAAGCTGTGACCTACTGGGTTTATAAAGTAAGGGAAAGTGACAAGGTTGCATTCTCTCTGGGGAAATAAAGCTATGATTTAATTCAGTTTTCCCAATCATTGTTCTTTCTCCAGAGTGACTGAAGGTAAAAGGTCTCAGACAACACTTTGAACTTGAACTGAGGTTATCCATCCAGATAACACGTGTGACGCCTCTAGCTAAGTAGGGAAGCCGAGCCTGCCAGGGTTTTAACCTGTGGTTCCAGGGAGTCTGCCTATGGCACAGCTGATGTTTGTGCTACTAAGCCAGTCCCTCCAGAATTACTCGTCTGACTGTGGTATATTCGGCAGTTGGCATGTTGGCTTGACTTCCTGTCTGCTTCTGGCTGGCGGGCGTGTAACACGAGGAACCCTTCATCTCTCCTTTGCCTGCCTACTTTCTCCATCACCACTACTTGAACCCATGACACTAGTGGACGAACATGAGAACATTTCAATGTTTTGTGTGCTTTTGAGACATCCTGTGGATATCTGGCTTTCTCAGGACTTAAAGGTCTTTATTGTGCTTGGAATTTATGATCTGGGGGAGTAGCTAAGTTAATTTAGTTTTTGCTTCTCTTCGTAGTGCATGTGGTTGTACCAGTAGGAATGGCGAGTGCATGAGAAAGACTAAGTTATTAAAATAATGAAAAGTAGCAATTCTTTAGGAATTTCATTGTTCTGAGGGCTCTGTAAAATTGAAACAAAGGCTTAAAAATAAGTCCTGGCAGCCTGTGGGTTGGCGAGAGGTCATATCTGATCCGCAGCATGAACCTTGTGCCAGGGAAAGGGGAAGTTGTAAACTGTAATCAGTGACCTCAGGAGACTGTCCTTTAATAATGGTGGGAAGACATATCTGCATGAGAAGTTGCAGTAGGATGTTATACGTGACACGAAATGCCGGCGACCCTGGCATGGAAAGAGCACTGGCAGTCACAGTTGGCCTTTCAGGGTCACTGATGAGAGACGAGCAGAGTCTGTAGATGAATGAGGTGGTGTCCATCACTGAGGATGCAAGGGTGAGAGTGCTCCGGTAAAGGGACTGGAGATGCTCCTGTGTGGTCCCTCGGATGGAATGTCACAGAGTGAAACTCTAATGTCTTAGATACGCGAGGAACTTTGTTGGTTGCTTTTGTTTTGTTTTGAGACAGAGCTGACTAACCGTGGAACAGGCTGATCTAGAGTTACGGCTCCTGCTACTTCAGCCTCCAACTTCGCAGAATATTGTTGTGCACCACCGTGCAAATGTTCAAATTTTATTGATCATTTCCACAGCATTTCTGCTGATTTTTGACCCCTGTACCAACATACACCACAACAGGTGATCTTACTGACATAATTATATTTTAATCTTTATCAAAGAATGTCTTCTGAACATTATAAAATGTGAAAAGGGGGAAGTACAAATCACTCATGATTCTACAAGGCTTTTGTTTGTTAGAGCACATTTTCTACAGATGTGTACGAACAACAGATATGCATTACCATGAACGTATTTCTGTTTCTGTAGTGCAGTAAGAAGGTATCTGAGAACACTTAGAATAGAGGTGAACTTTTGTTTTAAGGAGTCCACCAGGTAGCCCGTGGAATTCGTTCAACTCTGGGGCAGCTAAACTTTTCAGAAGATGTCCAAGAGTTTAACCAGTGATTCCAGAATCTAAGTATTGCACAGCTGTGTCCGCCCCCCCCCCGTGTGTGACACACATACATGAATGTGTTCGATGTGTATATGTGGAGGCCAGGGGTCAGTGTCAGAAGCCTTTTTCTATCCCGATACATTTTAATTTTTTGAGACAGTCTGTCACTGAACCTGGAGCTTACTGATCAGCTAGGCTGTCTGGCTATCAGGTCCCCAAGAGCTGCCTGTAATGGACCTCTACCTGCAACACTGGGGTTACACGTATGTGCTGCACCCAACTTTTACATGGGTTCTGGGGATCTGAACCCGGGTCCTCATGCTTGTGCAACAGGCACTTTGTCCACTGAGTCATCACCCCAGCTTGGACACACACATGCATACATACACATGGACGCACGCACATACATTTGTACCGTGTGCATCACACTGGAAACATTTTGCACTTGACCTCAGCCGAAAGGCTGGGCAGAGATCAACTGAAAACATTTTAAATATGCTGTTGTATTGGAAGCATTCCTTCAAGTCTGCTGGTGTATGGTGAATGGTGGGAATGTCTGGATGCAGAAGTAAGTTTGCTTCATTAATAATTATTCTGCAAGCTTTGAAACTTTCTTTGGTCCTAGCTTACAGTTAATTTTGAGAAATGCATTTTAATAAGATAATTCAAAATTTATTTGAGGTAGTAAGAAATATATTAAGCTTTACAACTGTAAGTGTATAAATTGTATAGGTTTTATATGGAATTTTACCAAAATTTAATTAAAAAATTGTTATAGCAGAATTTTAAAATCAAATGTTATTCTCTCTCAACAGTGTTCACACACATATGTGTGTCTAAAACATATCAACATTTTTAAGGGGGGAAAATAATAATTTACTTGGTAAATTGTCTGTTTTCTTTACAGTCTGGTATAGAAGCTTGAAAAATCGCAAAGCTTCCAAGGAAGGGCTGTCAGTTCTCAAGGAAGACAGCAAAGAGTTGGAGGAGCTATGAGGTCTGGCAGCTGGAGTGGGACTGGCCAATGCCTGCTATGCAGCACAGTATGTGACGCACGCCATCTTCTTAGATCACATAGGCTGAGTGTGGACCTTGTAACAAGGGTGTCCACACACCTCACATTTCCCAGGCTTCTTTGGGCATCACTGTCAGTAACATTTGCTTCTAATCTCATACGTGGCTTGGGACAAATGATGACGTATGTTGTAGACAGACGGCTCTCTCCCGCCTGCCAGTTCTTGAATAACCACTTTTACATCTTAAATTAACCCATGTCTATTAATCTGTATCTTACCACGATGCTCGTGGCTTGTTGCCTCACATTTTGCTTCTCCAGAGGCTGCTGGCATCTGCCTGACTCAGCCTTCTTTCTTCCTGCATCTCTCTTTGTATTCTGCCCTGCTACAGGCCAAAGCAGCTTCTTTATTAACCAATGGTAAGGAAACGTATTCACAGCACCCAGAGGGGCATCCCACATCATCTGTGGTTACCCTTAAGAGAAATACAAACAAATTGCCTTCCATTGCTAAATCATGTGATTAAAAAAACAACTTAAGAGGGAGAAATGTATCACTTTGAAAAGAGTAAATGGCTGAGAAGGGAGAATGTCCTAAAAGTCTTGCAGGTATCTTCCTATTCTATTATGGAGGCTGTATGGTGATTGCCCATAGTGTCTCTGTAAGAGGATGAGTTCTATTAAGGAAATTAAGTATTTCTTTGCACAAGACACCATGCCATGCTGTCTATAAAGAATCCTATGGTCATAGGCTTTGCTTGCTGAAATCTACAAAACAGGATTTAAAATAGATGCATAAATGAACCAAACCAGCTCTTCAGAGGAGAGTTTTTTTTGAAAACACTGTGCATCTGATAATTAAGATTCTGAAGATGGAGATAATTAAGATAATTAAGACACTGAAGCTGGAGAAATGGCTTAGGTTCAATTCCCAGCACCCACATGGCAGCTTACAACTGTCTGTAACTCCAGTTTCAGGTGATCTAACACCGTCACTCACACACAGAGAGACAAACACGCAGGCAAAAACACCAATCAATGCACATAAAATAAAAATAAATCATCTTTTAAAAAATATTCTTGCAAACAAAACAAAATAAAACTCAAAGTGTGCTTAATGTAGATTAAGTAGCAATGACATAATATCCCAAGGTGAGGACTGGCCTTTGGAAGGCTGTGTGGGTGCAGAGGAGCTGGCCTTTTAGGCAGAGTCAGTCCTCTTTGTCATGGATGAAGGAGGTGAGATAGGCGAAGGGACAGCTCCAGGAACCAGCTGCTTCTGGTGCTGTTTTCTTCATCTGCAGTAGTTTTTACATGGATCTGCAACCCAGAGAATTTCATAACTACTCATTTTGATGGAAGTAGCTACAGCAGAAGCCTCAGGGAAGTTTTCACTTTCATTTTCACATAGAAACTATGGTGTTCAGAAGTCAAGTGACAGACTTTGTGTGAAAACTGATAGAATAGGAAAGTTATAGGAGCAAAAAATTCCTCATTACTGTATTAGAATGTACAGTGCTGCCAAGCACTGAGATTGCTTGCTTTCTTTCAAATATAAATGTTTACACTTTAGGGAGTATATGAGGTCCTTAGGGAGAACAGACATATTGTTATTTTACAGTACTCTTCCAACCCAAGAAGAGATTGAAAATCTTCCTGCCTTCCCTAGGGAGAAGCTGAGCTTGCACCTTTTGTTAGGGAGCGGAGCTTTTGGAAAGGTGTATGAAGACACAGCTGTGGACATCCTAGGAGGGGGAAGTGGCGAAATCAAAGTTGCTGTGAAGGTAATGTGCATCTCGGCGCTCTGTCAGGCATATGGCTGCACAGAAATCCAGCGCTAGTGGTGGAAGAGAGGCCTTCCAGTTCAGTCAACATGATGCACTGCATGTCTCAAAGCAGAATCTCAGTCTGTTTACTAATAAAAAAATGGTAAGAGTGTAAGGCAGTAAATATGCTAGTATCTTGGATATGACCATTATTCAATGGATATATAACCCAAAACATCACGTTGCATAGCAAAATTATGTACAAATAGTACGTCAACTACACGTAAGATAAATTTGGGGCTGGTGAGTTGGCTCAGTGCTTATGAATGCTTGTTGCTCTTGCAGAGGACCTGGGTTTGGCTCCCAGTACCCACATGGTGGTTTATGAGCATAACTATCCATAGCTCCAGCACCAAGGGATCCCAACAACCTCTTCTGACCTCCAATGGCACCAGATACACATGTCATACACACGCATGTGCAGGCAAAAACACTCACAAAAAATAAAATAAATAAACATTTTAAAAGTAAGTTAAATTTTAAGAATGGCAGAATGTGGAAGTCTGTTATTAGCTACAAAAGTCGCCCATTATTTTCCCCATTTCTAACAATTTTAAAGGAGAATATATCCAGAGCTTATGTTACTATTAAAGCTATTAATTAGGTAAGACCTAACAGAGTTTTATTTCCCATTGAAAGTATTCTAAGAGGAGGTTTGAGATAATAGCTCGATTTGGAGAGTCCTTGTCTAGTACTTCAAAAGCCCTGGGCTTGATCCCAGCACTGCAGCAAACAAGGTGTATTGTTTGTGCATGCCTGTATTCCCAAAACTGCAGGAAGAAGTAGGAGAGTAAT
Source organism: Bramus lutescens (assembly GCA_001685075.1). Taxonomy (NCBI): domain Eukaryota; kingdom Metazoa; phylum Chordata; class Mammalia; order Rodentia; family Cricetidae; genus Bramus; species Bramus lutescens. The sequence goes on from LOEQ01004216.1 coordinate 125,694, forward strand.
GTTCACAGTCATGCTTGGCTTCACACAGAGTCAGAGGCCAGCCTGAGCTACAAGAGATACTGTCCCAAAACAACAATAACAATATACTTTACACAAACTAGAATTGTACTTTAAATTCCTCAGGAACGAGATTAGGACTTAGCATGCATTCCAAACTTACTGCCCGTGTGTTCTCTGCTTTAACTCTTGAATTCTGCCCTTGCAGCTCACACAGCTTTTAAACAAACAAGGGTTTCCACTAAATTTTACTTATAAACACTGAAGTCTAAATTTTCTATGTCATGAAATACTACTCTCTTCCTGATATTCCCAAAATTTAGGAGGACAGAGGCTGATTTCAGAACCTATGCTGTATAGACCCAGGTGACAGAACATAGAGACTCATATAGGCCCAGGTGACAGAACATAGAGACTCATATAG
>LOEQ01004216.1:132049-165179 GCA_001685075.1 Bramus lutescens
ATAGAAAACACTATACCAAGTGAGGTAACCCATACCCAAAAAGATGAATATGGTATGTACTCACTTATTAGCATCCAGATTTTCAATTGTATGACTTTTCATCGTTACACGCAGCTGAGTCAGCCAGGTCTTGTGACTGCGGCATTAATTATATATTTTCTGATCATGAGCACTGTCTTTTGCCTTCATTTCCATCTGCTTTTTCTATTTACTTTCTGACAGAATTGTGCCCTTCTCAGAAAGGCATCTGAGCACTTATTCTTGGACCCTTCCTCCCAGGAGCCCATGCAGGTGCTTGTTCCAGACTAGCCTTACGGTTGCTAATCTCAGGCTTTCTTCCTGTTCACCTTGGTGTCTCCCTTCTCTTTTGCCCATACTAAGCCTTTTACCACCCATCACGTGACCGGTCTTTTCTGACTTAGGAAAGCATGCAATTGGGGTAAAGGTTTGCTTTTTTGTGTGTTTAACTTTTTGGGACAACATTTTTCTTCCTGCATTTATTATTCACTGATCTCTCTTTTTTTGCCCCGTATTGGTTTTTAATTGTTTCTTATTTTTGAGATTATAATATAATCATAACATTTCCTCATTCACATTTCTCCACATAAAATTTTTCATATGTCTCTTCCTTCTCTCGTCCAAACTCATGGTCTCTTTTTTCATTGTTGTTACACACACACACACACACACACACACACACATAATGCTTATGTATATTTTCCTAAACATGTAAGTAGAATGTGCTCAGTTTGTGTGATGTGACTTATATGGTTTTCAGGGCCTCCTGAGGGCTGAGGTTGGAGGGGTATGTCATGGCGATCAGCTGTTAACGCCAGTTTTCAGGCGTACTGCAGTTCTTCCACCTTTTTCCTTTCTGACTAAGCAGAATGTCTTCCAGGGCCTTATCTTACTCTCACTATAGAAGACAAGACACTGTTGGGTGCTTTGTCCCACATGACAATACTATTGTCACCCTGTCATTTGTGCTGATTTCCTCATGACCGGTCAGCTCCACACAAGAGTATTCAAAGGCATCATGCTAGAAGCAGCAGCATTGAATTGAGCGTTTCCTAAGTTTGTCTTTGCTTTTTTAAAAAAGTTTTGGTAGCCTAGGATCATATTAAGGTAGAAAATCACAAACCATATGAAAATAAATGTGCTGCTTGCTCAATGCAATTGCTTGAGTGGAGAATGTGGCTTTTGCTCTAAAGGAACTTGTCACATGGCATTTTACTAGTAGCCTGTGGAAAATTTCAACGTTCCTGCACGGAGGCCATAGTTATACACTGTATGTGTCTCTCTGTGCCATCCACGTAAGAGAGAAACAGGAGGATCATTTAGATTGGTTTAGAGAACACATTGCTGGAACATGCAGCAAGGAGAGCGGTTTTCAGTTCTGGAGAACTGGGGCGACTCCCTGGACAATTCTGCGTGTTTAGGGCAAAACCAAAGGGTGTTGAGTTGAGGCAGGACCAAGCTCCTCCCACTGCATCAAGTTTGGGCAAGCCATCCCAGCATGGGGATAGGTTTCCAAAAAGTCAGCTCATGCACCAGGGACAGGTCATGATCCCACCGCTAATGGTACCACAAACAGACCAAGCTACACAACTGTCACTCACATGCAGAGGACTTAGGTAGGTCCCATGTAGGTGCACTAGCTGTTGGTCCAGAATCCATGAGTTTCCATGAGCTCAGGTCAGCTGTCTCTGTGGGTTCCCCAGTCATGATCTTGACCTCCTCTCCCTGGCTTGTACAATCCCTCCTCCCTCTCTTCAGCTGGACTCTGGGTGCTTGACCCAGTGCATGGTTGTGGATGGCTGCATCTGCTCCCATCGGTTACTGGATGAAGGTTCTCTGATCACTGTTAAGGTAGTCACCAATCTGGTTACAGGAGAAGGCCGGTTCAGGCACCCTCTCCACTATTGCTAGGAGTCTTAGCTGGGGTCATTCTGTGGATTCCTGGGAGTTTCCCTGACACCAGGTTTCTCCCAAACCCTAAAATGACCCCCTCTATCAAGATATCTCTTTCATTGCTCTCTCTCTCCATTCCCCCGCAACTTGACCAACCCCATTTCTCATGTTCTCGAAACCCCTATCTTCTCCTGTCCACCCCCACCCCCAGTTTGCTCAGGAAATCTCATCTATTTCCCCTTCCCAGGGAAATCCATGTGTCCCTCTTAGGGTCATCCATGTTATCTAGCTTCTCTGGGACTGTGAGTTGTAGCCTGGTTATTCTTTACTTCACATCAGATATCCACTTATGAGTGGGTACATGGCCTGTTTGTCTTTCTGGGTCTGGGTTACCTCACTCAGGATGATTTTTTTCTAGTTCCATGCATCTGCCTGCAAATTTCATGATGTCATTTTTTACAGCTTGGTAATATTCCATTGTGTAAATGTACCACATTTTCTTTATTGATTCTTTGGTCGAGGGACATCTATGTTGTTTTCAGTTTCTGGCTATTATTAATAATGTTGCTATGAACATAGCTGAGCAAATGCCCTTGTGATACGATTGAGCATCCTTTGGATGTATAGGTGGGTCTTGAGGTAGACTGATTGAGTCCCAATTTTCTGAGAAACTGCCATACTGATTTCCAAAGTGGCTGTACAAGTTTGTGCTCCCACCAGCAGCAGAGGGGTGTTCTCCTTACTCTATATCTTTTCCAACATAGGCTGTCATTAGCGTTTTTAATCTTAGCCATTCTGATAGGTATAAAATGGTATCTCAGAGTCCTTTTGATTTAAATTTCCCTCATAGCTAAGGATGAACAACTACTTTTTCATTGAGTGACAAACACTTGCAGGGATAGACCTTGGTCAAGTTTCAATATGACAAGAGTTTATCAAGGCACAAGTGGCAGGTAATGGGAACATCTAAAGTTAAGGAAGCCAAATATGGGGTGGTGGGGTGTCCCAACTTTTACAATGGATAAAAGGTATGGTTGGGGATTCATGCAGGCAGGTGGGCAGGTGTATCATGGACATCTTATCAGAAGAGAACAGGGTGATAATCACCAGTATGAGGTTCAAGAGAATCATAAGGTGCTTACAAGTAAAGTGGGGTTTGCCTATAGCGAAGCAGAGTTCTGTTCACACAGCAGCTAACTAGCCAGTCAGGATGCCTGCAGGATTCAGACATAGGCCATGATATAGGTATCTGGTGGACCTGAGCCAGATTTGGAAGGGATATGATTAAGTGCTTGTCATATATAAGCAATGTTACACACCTTATTTTTGATCTTGAAAGGTCAGTCGTGCAATGTTCATTTTATATATAAGAAAATTGCCTACTTAACTTAAGCAAAGTCAAAGAATTAGCAGCAGAACTATATTTCAAATCTGCAGATATAGTGGTGTATCACCATGTGTATTCATATATTTTTTCTCATGAGTTCTTATAATCCTAATAAAGATTATTTTAGAACAGCAGGCCAGAGCCTGGTGAACCAGAGATAGGTAGTGTTGCCTGGGACTTTGGTGGTATTCTGACCCAGAATATGAAGACGACCTCCACTTTCATGGCGTGAGCAAAGCAGCAGGAGAGCACGTGGCAGCACCTCTGCACGGGAAACTGACAGGTTGTAAGGTTGTATGAGTTCTGGAGTCCTTTGAGATGCATGTGAAGGATGTGGATGATATCGAGAATAAGGGTCTATTCTAGTGAGGTCAGCAGGGAAAAATTAGCGGACGGTTAGAAAACAGCAGATCTAAGGAAGAACAAATAGTTCAGAGAAACTGAAGTGCAGCTTCTGAGAGGAGAAGCAAAGGGGAAATGAATGGGCAGATAGAGAGCCTGCTGCAGCCTGGAGCTGCCATGAGGCTGTGCCCATCATCTGATAATGGGTTCTACAGGAAGTTAGCCCCAACAAAGGAGCTAATGAAAAGACAAGAGGCTGGACCCACGGGGAGTCTTTGAATACGTCAGATTAGGGATGATAAAGGCCTGGACCAAGGTAATTGCAGGGATATGGAAAGGCTCAGTGTATGACTATGGCCTCCAGGCAGGAACTTTGAATTTTCTCCATATGCTACTAATAAAAATTTTGACTGGCTTTTTTTCCCTCACTAGAATTTCTTTCAAAAAGTATAAGCTCATCTATATTTCTGCTGGCTTGTTTTAGATGAAAAAAGTAATCTGGAAAGATAGTTTTGCTAATAATTTACAGGGTGGGAGGGCCTATATGGAACAGGCCCATTGTCTTGACTAACATAATCAAAGTCATTGAACCAATCATTAATCTAGCTAGCATAGATTATTTTTAATAGACTATTGCTACCACTGTGTGATCAGATACCATTTATTTATTAAGTGCTTATTGTATGTTGACAATATTGTACATGTTTCTTATTTTGAATCTTGAAAAGTCTGTCATAATATTCCAATTTCACATGCAAGAAAATTGCTTAATTAATGAGCAACTTCACAGAATTGATAGCAGAACTAGATTTAAAATTTATAAATACAGTTTGCTACCATGTTATATAGCTGTTTGTTTTCCTCTTGGGTTCTTACAACCATAAAAAATTTCTTTAGAACATCTTATACAAGAGTATACATTCATATAGACATATATATTCATATATATTCATGCATATGTGTAAGTATTTTCTGCCAAGTGGAAAAGTACTTATAATGTTTCCTTCATCTCTTCCAGTTTCATGGCCCTCTACTCACCTTGGTTGACCTTGTAGAGGTGTGTGTAGATATTTCTAAAGGCTGTGTCTACTTGGAGCAAATGCAGTTCATTCACAGGTACTATGATACTCTGGATACAAGGCTATTGGATGGTCACATGACAATTGTGACTTTTGGGTAGCTCACTCTAGAGAGTTAAACAGTTTCATTCCTTCAAAGGAGCAGCATTACTGTAAAAAGTCTCTGTATTAGTTACTTTTCTCATTGCTATGACAAAATGCTCAGCAAATGAAACTTAAAGAAGACAGGAAGGGTTTATTTTGCTTATAGTTTGAGGAAACAATGCGTCATGGTTGGGTTGCCGTGGCAGCGGGAGTGTGAGGCAGCTGATCATGCCGTCTCTGTGCTCAGAAAGCAGAGGGAGATGAACACTGGTGTTGAGCCGGGTTTCTCCTTTTCATTTAATGTGAGACCCTACCCCATAGCTGTCCACAGTTAGGGTAAGTTTCTCGCACTTCAGCAACCAAATATGGAAATTTCCTTACAGACACACTCAAAGATCTGTCTCTAAGTAATTCTCGATCCTGTCCACTTGTCAATCAGCATTAGTCATCAGACCTTCTGGCATTACTTGTGTGACCTCCAGAATGTTGTTTATCATTATCAAATGTAACTTCTACCATAGGGATCTGGCAGCTCGGAACTGCCTTGTATCTGTGAAAGACTACACCAGCCCTCGGGTAATCAAGATTGGTGACTCTGGACTGGCAAGGGAAATCTATAAAAATGATTATTACAGAAAGAGAGGGGAAGGCCTGCTTCCTGTTCGGTGGATGGCTCCAGAAAACTTGATGGATGGAATTTTCACTTCTCAGTCTGATGTATGGTAAGCTACACAGAACACAGAAAAATGGGGGCAAAAGTGTCAAATATCAGAATGCATAATTCTGCTCTTTTATAAATTATTCTGTTTATTTTCTCCCCCACCTTGGTGTGTATGATGTTTGTGCAGGGAGATTAGTGATTCCCCTGAGGCTACTAGTCAAGGAGAACTATTATTTCTCTCAAGTTCTTTAAACCTCTCTCTCAATAATGTTTTATTATTTATCTAAAAATTTTACATGAAATAGATGCATTTATTTAAAGCATTTTGCTCTACACCAAAGGTGTGTCTGTTTGTGATTAGCAGAAATTGTACTTATCAGTAACGTTTTGGAAAGTGCCCTGGTACTGTCTACAGGGAATGTTTCATCATTAATTTACAGATAGATTTGAAGTCATGGATCATGAAAAAAATGTAGACATTGGGGAAGTTTGGTCTCTTGATATATGAGTTTTGCTCTCTGTTCCTAACTTTTGACTAGAGGTGCTAAAAGTTTACAGATTTGTTCAGGGAGTTGTTTAAGCAATAGAAAAAAATCATATAGGAGAAGAAACTTTGCCCTCAGCAATCCATTTTTATTCATGGCTTTTTTCTCCATGTTTGTCATCATTTTATCCTCTTCAGCTTCAGGGTAGGGGGAGGAAATGGTGATAAGCTTTCTTGTTCACCTCCAAGTGTGTCTGTATATGCTCTGGTGTGCTCTGTCTCTGTGTACTTGCGTGCTTGTGCATGTGCCTGCATGTATGCCTGGGTCTTCCTGTGTGTGCCCCACACTAAGCCTTTCTACCATCTTTGAAATGTGGCTCATCTGCAGTGTCTTGTTCTACTTTTTCTTAATACCAACTTCCTTTTAAGTCTCTTATTTGCTTTTTATAAGGCTAGTAATGCCAATCACAAAGCAGGCCCTGTAGCCCCAGGAATCGTGATGTTGGAGAAGCTACTGTAAACCTGGTGTTTGTAATAAATATAATTAAAGAGAACCCTTTAACATCCTAGGTCTTTTGGAATTCTGGTTTGGGAGATTTTAACTCTTGGTCATCAACCTTATCCAGCGCATTCCAACCTTGATGTTTTAAACTATGTGCAAGAAGGAGGGAGACTGGAGCCACCAAGAAATTGTCCTGATGATCTGTAAGTTAATTATGTTAGCATAAGCACCCCCAAAACAGAAACACGTGCGCACGCAGTCTTAGGGCTCACGGGCATGGCCTGTTAAAAGAAAACCTGGGATTTATATATTTGTACATCCCACATAAAATATAAACTAAGGCTGGGATTTAATTTACTTAATACAGCATGGCTTTGTTCTTATGTCTGCATGTCATATTTTGCTTCAATACAAAATTTTGGGGAGTATAATATTTTTGTAGTCATTGTAAATACAAATACATAAATATAAGATCTCTCTCTGTCTGCTTGTGTGTGTGTGTGTATGCTTCATTTTACTTTGAGAATCTTTATTTGGATACTATCATCTTGATCTCTGCCTTAAAATATTCTATTAAACAGAAATATATTAGTTAAAAGTTCGATTGTCTTTTTGATATAGCTTATACTGACTGATGAGATTTAGTATTACTAGGAATTATACTGATTTATTTGTTTATACACTTAATACAAAATTACTGTGAGTGACTTGGTCCAATTGATTCTGGCTATGATTGAGTTCTAATAGTTACCTCCAACTGTGAGTGATTTGAGCTCAATTAAAGAAGAAAAAATTCAGCTATGGTGAATACAAATCCACTTCCCGTGGACATTGTCAACCGAAATATCATCTTGGAACTTTGTCCAAGAGGCGTTTTACCTAAAAGTTTGTAAAAAGAATACAACAAATAATCAGCAAGTATAAACATTGCATACGCTGCCAAGCCAAACATCATGTGTACAGATGTTTCTACATCAGGGCCACAGCTCTTGCGCATCTTGGAATGTACTCCGAATGAGACGTTAGAGGCGGCAGTGAGATGGCCAGCCAGCACGTAATAAAGTGCTAAACTGTGTGGTCCAGACAAATGCAGAAGGAATTAGCAGTATGCGAACGCACACCACAGTTGCACTGCTTTGACAGCGCCGTGCTATTTCCAGGACTATTTAGCCTTGAGCCAAAGAATGATTAAGAGTTGGGCACCTTGGTTGGATGTTGCACTGGTGAATGTTTCTGCATTATTTCAATCTTCTGGCCAGAAGATATTAATTACTACACGTTTCTGATTCAACCTTTAAACCTTTCAGGTGAATACACACTTGGTCACATTTGATAGCGGCACCTTAAACGGACTCATGAGTCTTTTGTGGGGAGACAGGGAAATTCTTTAACTTAAAGAACTTACATGAAACGTTTTATTTAGTGCTTGAGGGGGGAACTAGGATTGCCTAAACGTGAAATAAATGTTAACTCCACAGCTGGAAAACTGACCTCTCAAGCACTTATAAGTTCCTTCTAGAATCGTAATAACGCAAACATTTCTTTGTGCTCTTATACTTTTGTCTTTTATGTTATTTCTTTCCGCCAGGGGTAGGCACCATGTGTCATCAGAATCATGCAGAAGTTTTGGATGGGCTTTAAGGGATAGATGGGAATTTTACAGTCTTTCTCTATTCCCGTGTTTTGCTTTGGGACGATGCGGAGGAGGATAAACAGATGTGCCATGAAACAGAAAGCGTAAGTGTCTCAGGTTTTGCTCTACTCAAAGGTACTAGAAACTCAAGGAGGAAGGAAACACTAGAATGTTCTTATGAGGAGTGGGGAAAGATAACATTTTGAGTACTTTTATCTTAAATTAACTTCTCAGTTGAACACATTATTGACCTTATTGTTTTCCTTTTTGTAGTTGAAAATAGATTTTTTTTTCATGTGATATACTCCAGTTAAGGTTCTCTCTCCCGTAACTCCTCCCAGATCATCCCCACCTCCTCGCCCACCCAGATCCACATCCCTTCTTGGTTTCTCTCGTAAGAAACAAACGGGCATCTAAAAACTGTAGTAATAAAATAAGACAAAAACAAAACCAAACAAAACCATATAAGACAAAACAAATGAACAGAAAAACAAAGATCCAGAGGAAAGCACAGACAGATGCAAAGACACACACAAACCCTAGCAAAAATAGAGCCAGCAACCATAACATATTAGCAAAAGAAACAAACAAAACAAAATAACAGCATAAAAAATACTCCCTGCAATATCATTGAGTATTTACCTACTTTTTTATAAAAATATCCTCCTTTGAAACCGAGATGTCCGCTGATAGTTTTGAAGTTCATTTGAGCATCATAAAAAAGGCGAGCAATACTTCTAGCTGCAGGACTCTGCAGAGCCCTGGATAGAGTTAACAACCCCCATGGAAACGAGGTGTACCGGGAAGTGGAGCTCTCATGCCATTCAATCTGGCCATAGCCTTAAGTTGTCACGATAAAGATTAACTACTCTCCTTGGAGTCCACGGCAACTAAGTTTTATTTGAAGCGCTTCTCCGAGATCACAGGCCCAGCTCAGAGGCTGAGAGTCTGAGCTGAGCCACGTTGCACCTCCACCCACCCCCTAAATACTGCTTGCTTTCTGGGTCAGGTGAGCTCGGGATGCCCTGCTTTCCTCAGCTATCGCTGGAATGTGGCGTTCAGAGCATTCCTGGATTCTGTTCGAAGGCTCAGGTGTAAGGCGGTGGGGAAGGGGGGGAAGGGATGAGTGGGGGGAGGGTAGAAAGCAAAGTCAAAAGTGTTCTCTCTAGCTTTTACTGTGACCGACCACCACACCTGTGAAAAAGCAGGATCAAAGGGAAACCTGCTGCATGTAAGAGCTTTCTGCCGCCNGTGACAGCCTTATTGGAGAGACCCTCAAATGTAGGAGGCACCAGTGGCAGGCTGAGGAGTCATAACATATCATTTTGCTCTTAAAAATGCTCATCTCGATTCTAAGTCTCTCTGGGATTGGACACAATGAAAGGGGGGATTCTTGAAGTCTGTGTTTTAAGTGCCTTATTTAAATACAAACACTTGGCCACTTAAAAGTAAAAGATGCTGTAACATTTTCCTCTGTCGAACTTAAATGGCTACATGAATCCAAGGACTTTAACATGCATGAAGAGTAATACCGAACACAGCTAATGAGTCTCATGCTATTTTAGAAAATAAAAGGGGGAGACCCCCACCAAAACAAAGCCAAAGATGCAAAGAAGATCAAAGGGTCACACAGTGAGTGAAGGGATTTGAAGCCCACCCAGTTCTTAGCCAAATGAATTGCTCCAAGTGTAGTGAATACCTTTCTAGAATTAAAACAAGCATCCCCACAAATTTAAATGAACCCGTGAAACAGAAGATGCATCTAGACCGGGGTATTCAAGGTGTGTAATGTACAGTCCTAAACACTGACATGAACGTTGGTAAGAAGCCACCCCCTGCGACACAGCCGTAATTGTTAATTTACTTGAAAGACCTAAGTAAAGCTTTCTTAGGATTATTAAATTCTTAAAAGCCTCTTCATTTCATCCCATTGCCAGTTTATTGCTATGTGGGGCTCTAGTATTTACTTTTAGCTGTTGCAGTTTTATGTAGCCCCCTCTGCTTCGTTGGCTGCTGTCTCTGCATACTGCGACAAGCAGGCTTTGAACACTGTGCTTTGCCATCTAGAAGGTCAAGAGTGATGACTGCACTCAATGTGAGCTAAAGGCTTCCCAGATAAAAATATTAAGCCTATCTGAGTAAGCAAATTATACAGATAAAACACGAAACTGCGCTTTCTGAGGAGAGCAGGTGTGTGGGTGATGGACTAAGTGTCAGCTGTGGGGTGATCTCTTTGTCTGCCTTCGCCTTCTTTCCCCTTCTTCCTTCTGCCCCTCCAAGGAGTATCTATTAAGTAGGTCACAGGTAAGTTAACACTTGGTTACTGAAATTCTATGTCTTGACATATCTTTGCTAGCATCTAATTATCTCTATTTTTAGAAATGCTGTCTTGAAGAATTACTTTATTTTATTATTTTAAACCTTAAGAAAATGTCTAGATAAGCTATCCAGATTATGTTTTATTTATTGCCTCAAGATCCACAATCTGATATCAATTATAATTTTATCTCTAATGAATGGTTTACTGGTGAAATTTGTCAGTCAGCTTTGTTCCTACAAAGCACAGATTATTAAAAAAGAATGTTGTCGATTTCTCAGATATGATTCTAACATAATAAAAATAAAGCTACCTGGCATTCTGTAACCAGACTATATCCCTTGAAGGGATCAGAACAGTCCACAGAAAGTAATCAGTGCTGTTTCTCACAATACTCTGGTATTCAATAGATTTGAGTTTCATGTTTAGAAATGAAATAAATCCAAGTGGAATTTTTATGATAATGAATTCAAGACTCATTATAGTCCCTAAAATAGATACTTAAATACCTATGATGATTTCTGGGTAATTGTCACCTAGTAATTGAATATAATCTTGTTCTAGTTCCATTGACATCACCTTAGTCCAAACCATAATGTCTCTTAGTCCTTAGTCTACGGCTTCCATTTGGCTCCTGTACAATCCAATATCCATCTATCAGCGAGAATTATCCTTTTTGAATTTAGTGTGTGTGCTCTAAGACCTCTAGTAGCTCCTTGCCTGGTTTGTGTGACCCGTGTGATCCTGCTTCCCCTTCTGATGCCATTCTCTCCTCCATGACTGCACTTCAGCAATTCTGGCCTTCTTTCCGAATGTGCCAAGCTCTTTCCAAATTTAGGACTTTGCACATGCTTTCTCCTCTTCTAGTGCATTCCCTGACTTTGGTACACACCCTGCTCCAGTGACTAGTGTCTTCTTCTACATGTTTATGTCTATTTATCCCTTCTTTTGTTCGTTCCTAATCTGCTTCACAGATCTCCAATAAAAAAATAAATAAAGCAAGTGGTTGTTTATAGACAGTGTCTTCTAGACATGGCAGGGAAGCTGTGCCCATGATCTCTTAACAAGATGGTTGCCTAAACAGGGCCTGCATAATGCAATACCAGATGATTTGTGAACATGGACTGGAAAAATTTCTAAGGTCCTACCACTAGATAAAGAGCTATAGACAATCAATGACTGCTGAGAGAGGGAGAATAATTTTTTTCCAAAGATGAACTCTCCAGTCTCAAGTGATCAGCTCTAAACAGATGTACATATGAGCAATGCTGAATGAACTCAGTAGGTGCACATGTGTAACCATAATAATTATTTTTTTAGACAGGGTCTCTATGTAGTCCTGGATGTCCTGGAACTTACAGAGATCTGCCTGCCTCTGCCTCCCAAGTGCTGGGATGCACTACAACTGTGTCAAAAATACTTTAAAAAGAAAAGGTTATAAAATTGTTGAGAGGGAATGGGCAGCATGGAAGGAGCTGGGGAAAGGATGGAAATAGTGGATATATGATACTCATAAATTAAATTCTTAAAAAATCAGAAAGTTTGCTGCTTAGAAAACCAGTAATGGAAGTAATAGAGCTAGCTAGAGTCCTTTGGCTTCTTGTTAGTTGTGGATGTAAACAGGGTGGATGAGGCCTGTCACTCTGGATTGAATTCCAGATCGTCCCTGAAGATTAGGAGGACCCCTCATGGTGCCACTGCACAGCAATGCGCCTCTTTCTTTTCGGGCAGATACACTGATATTGTTTGCAGTGGGAATAGTCTAGACCTAAGACAAACTGTATTATTATAGAGAAATGTGAGCATTACCTAAAAAGATGGTTTAAAATGGTGGATTGAACCAGATCATATACCACACTGTCTTAAAAGAAGTAATTGTCTTCTTTTAGGTGGGAACTCCGAGAAAGATCTAATTATAGACAATATTTAGAGAGTTACCCTTTGCTTCCCTGTTCATCTGAGTTGCAGCGTGATAAAATGTCACTCATTTTCGTTGGCTAATCCATGCCATCTATGAAGACAGGAGCCACACCGCTGAAACCCTAGCTCCTAATGTTCTTCTCATGTCAAACAAGTCTAAAAAGAATCTATGATGAGTCAATGGATGTATGCTGTTACAAGTGCTACACAGACTTTCCTTAGGCAGTCATTCAGAAAAAGGCAATTCAGTCAACCTTTTACGAATGTCTGGGGAACTGAGAGCGTCTGATTTAATCCTAGCAGTGTCTCAGGAACAGCCCTGGACTCAAATATGGTTTCCACCTCTCATTCTGCCATTGGATGTCTCTGTTATGTCTATCTGTGAAGTTTAAAAAAGTAATTTCTGCTTCTTCAATCATTTTTAAAGGTGTTAGTTGCTGGATGTGTTAAGCAGACATTTCCAATCATCCATTTCCTCATCTCTTCACTTGAATTGGTCACTACTGAGATAATGTCAACTTTTCAAAAGAAACGTCCTGGGTATTGTAGGCACTGATAGTGTAGCCACTCTTACAAACAATTCTTCACTCTGTTCACTTGCATTAAACATGGGGAAATGGAAAGAACTCAGGCTCTCTAACGTGTCCTTCCCTGAAATATTAGTAACAACATCCTGGCATCATGTTCTTTCCCATCTCTACCCACATGTTCAGGTGGAATTTAATGTCCCAGTGCTGGGCTCAAGAACCTGACCAAAGACCGACTTTCCATAACATTCAAGACCAGCTTCAGTTATTCCGAAATTTTTCCTTAAATAATACTTCTTGGTGTGGAGAAGAAGCACATGACAGTGGAGTCATCAATAAAGGCTTTGAAGGTAAGCTTGATTCTTCAGAATTTTTCCCCAGTGTGACTGAACAAGATCACAATGGAATGCACACAGAAAGCACTTTAGGGGGGCGTGAGGGAAATGGGAGGGGGGAGGAGGTGGAAATTTTTAATAAAAAAATTTTAAAAAAAGAAAGCACTTTAGGGTAGGTAAGGATAATGATATGCTGGCACTATCATTACCCAGTTTGTTGTGAGCCTCTTTGAAATGCCTTGTTTTGTATATTAAAATTTTAAAAAGATCATGCATATCTAAGGTAGCCAAAAAAGTGTGTGTGATAGGCTGTTTCCCTTCAGCCTGTTCATGGCCTCCCTGCATGCTAGGCTGTCTCCCTCCAGTCCGTTCATGGCCTCCCTACCTTTCATCAGTTGTATTCCAAGTGCAGAGTTTACTTTAGATAATTAGAGACTCTCTGTTTATGGCACATTATCATCATTGGCCTCTGCAGGGCTTCTCCGTTATTTCGTTTATTTGTTTAGTCCGTTTGTCTCCATATTCCTCTCTGGCTTTACTTCCTCTCCCCCCTGCCAATTACTAAGCATTCTAATTACTTTGATGGATATCTTTCAGTTTTGTCTGTCTTCTTGAAATATGTAGTTTGGTATGCATGAATATGAGGGACTGGCATAACAAGTTGGTGGGCATGGATAGAAGACAGGAAAGGAAGAAGAAAGCCCCAAAGGAGTGTTGTCATAGAAACCCAAGGAACAGTGAGTAGCCAGTGAAGGAAGGAGTGGGTGAATGTTACAGAAATAGCCAGCCATCCAGAAGGATACAGGCATCTTATTGTTGACCTGTATTTTATTATTTATTTAATTCTTCTTGTATTTTTACGCAGTTCAAGCTGTCCTCACACTCCTGTGTAACTGAGGATGGCTTTGGATTACCGATGATCCTCTTGCCTTATCTTGAGAGTGATAAGATTACAATTGTTATTTACCTTTAATTTTTATTGAGCTCTACTTGCATTATGTTTGAAAAATTCAGGTTTTTGCTCATGGAATCATTCCTTTCCACTGTTTTAAGAGTGTTTTATAAAAATCACAGAGGCTGCCCCGATAGACCTGAGAGGTTAGTTCTTCCTGAGGCTCTACCAAAGGTTTTCATAGATCTATGAATGGTTCACTGAGAGACTGAGAGAGGTAGCAAATGATGCTGACATCAAGGCATCTTCATATACTTTCTGGATTACAATACAATTAATGGGCCATACAACCAGGCCGAACAAAAGAACTTATCCCTGACTGCTTTCTAGAAATGATGCACCATTTTGGTCCAGCCTTACTAAATAGATTTAGATGCTAAGTATTGGCAGAGAGAATCGAAGTCCTAAATACTAGCAATAAAGTCCAACGTCGTGGCACATGTCTACCATCCCAGTACTTAGTAGGCAGAGGCATAGATTATCACAAACTCAAGGCAAGCTGGTTCTACATAGGGAGTTCCAGGACAACCAGGGATACACAGTGAAACTTTGTCCTAAGAAATTAAAAGAAACAAGTATCATTATTAATAAAATCAGAGACGTGGACATGCTCATTCAGCATAATGGGGTAGAGAACTTTAACAGGAAATAAATGATGATGATGCAGAGACTAATCGGGGGTGATAGAAGTCTAACTGCAGTAAAAGAGAACCAGCATTCTTCTCTTTGAAGTTAAGGAAGGGAAAGAAATATGGGAGCCACTAAAGCTGTAATATTAAGGCTGTTAAGAAGAAAGGCAGGGAAGAGAAAAGAAACAGAGTAAAGAGTGGGCTTTGCATATTTGCAAAATTCTAGAGCAGCTTCTATAAGGCAAACCTGAATGTAATTCGGTTTTTTTTTTTTTTTGAGACAGGGTTTCTCTGTAGCTTTGGTGCCTGTCCTGAAACTCGCTCTGTAGATCAGGTTGGTCTCGAACTCACAGACATCTGCCTGCCTCTGTCTTCTGAGTGCTGGGCTTAAAGGTGTGTGCCACCACCACCTGGCTGAATGTAATTTTTTAAATACAAGAGAAATGTATCAAATAATAGTTTTCTGCTTTGTAGACTGATGAGCATATTTAACATGGCATTGAAGTGTCCATCTTTGTTGTCAATGTAGAAGATATATAAGAACTCAAGAAAATCACTGGAAGAGCTTCTTCCATTTTTAAATGAAGCAACATATGATTACAGTAATAATAGCAATAATACTGTGCCTATCCTCTGGTCCTACTGACCTAATGGGGGAGAAGGAGGTCAGAAGGGGGAGTGGGTAGAAGGGGAGGAGGGAGGGAAGGACAGAGGGAGGGAGGGAGAGGGAGGGATGAGGAGAAAGGGAGGGAGGGAGAGAGAGAAGGAGGGAGAGAGAGAGGGAGAGAGAGAGGGAGAGAGAGAGGGAGGGAGAGAGAGAGGGAGAGAGAGGGAGAGGGAGGGAGAGGGAGGGAGGNGGAGGGAGGGAGAGAGAGGGAGGGAGAGAGAGAGGGAGGGAGGGAGAGAGAGATTAGTAACATATCTGGGCACCTAGTAAAAATATCCCAGTGACTTCATCCCCATGCTTGTATAAACATCACCTCACCAGCCCAGAGAGTTCTACAGGAAAGAAATCTCAATGCCTCTGTGCTGTTCTAAACATAGCCAGTCAGCCGGCGAATGTCTCGCCTCTAAATGCCCTGTCTTACTCGGAAGTCTTTGTTTTAATATTTCCCCTCTAAAGAGGTTGCTGAGTGCCTGCCACTTTTGTTCAGGATATCCACCTTAGCTCTGATCTGTAGATTTTATAGTGAATACTTTAAAAACAAAAGTATCAAAACAAGTTCTCCCATCACTACCACTTCTCCTGAGCTCTTTATGCAACAAGATGTATTAATTGCTAAAAGCTTGCCAGGGTCAAGTTACTAAATATTGCTGCCAGCACTCTGAACCAACAAAGTTGGTTAATGGTTTTTCTTAGGCACACGGAAGCATAATTTGCAAAAAGAAATTTATCTGTTTCATATAAATGATCATTTGTCCCCTCACTATCAACAAAGCAAAAATAATTAAACTTCTGCTCGGTGGAAGTGTTCCAATACACTATTGGATGGATTAGGTGGATGTCAGTGAAGCCGCTAACAAGAGTGGAAAGGTGTGACCTGTAGGTGTTGTTGTATGGTTTCTCCAAGCCTCCAAAAACCATCTTAATGAAGAGCAGTTGGTCTTTAGTCTGTTGGGGCCACTGAACAACTTAATGTTAAGAATCTTATTTCCTCTATTCGTTGAGTTTTCTATTGCTATTATTATAAATAGCAAGCTTTCAATGTTTGTAGTACAATTGGTGATAGCCACAGTTAGTAGAAATTGGGTTGTCTCTGGGTATTCAGCCTGTAGGTACCAGCCAAACTTGACAACCCTCTCAGGGCACACTGTCCTCACTGCTTCTCACACTGCATGGAGATTCAGAGAGACATATCAGGACACAAGCTCATTCTAGCTGTGTGACTTTGAGCACATTATTGAGCTCCTTCATGCCTCACCTCCCTGACCTGTTAAATGTAGACAATAGCCGTGACTAATGAATTGGCAAAAATAAGTTAACACTTGACTGTCACTTAGTGTTTGTCAGTGCATAATAAGGGCTCTATAAGTGTCAACTTGAACAATAACCATAGTATTATTCGTATACTTCATGGCATCCTCCTCCTCCAACCTGGCCCCTCGACTTGGCCAGGTGTGCATCCTTTCCCTTCCGTGCAGAAGATGACCAGCTGTGTTGGCTCCCTGCTGCTCCTTCATCTAGCATACTCCTGCCTTGGAAGCCTGGTTCCTCTCTCTGGCAGTGCTCGTAGAGTAACCGCACAGCTGAGCCTACAGAGGGCAAAAGGAGGAGGCAGGCCTAGTGGCACAGTCCTGTTACCCCCGCACTTGGGAGGCTGAGGCAGAAGGGCTGAGAGTTCAACTTTGCCTGGGAAACTCACGGTAACCCTTACAGGAGGCCAGGGATGTAGTTCAGTGTAGATGACTTGGGTAGCATGATTGACACCCTAGGTTCAACCTCCTGCACTGTGTACAACAAGAAAACACTAAAACAAGATGAAAGAGCCACATGGAAAGTTCCCTTGTTTAATCTGCATTTCTGCTAGGATTTTTACCTCATTCAGGGATACTTTGTGAATGCTATTTAAAATGACAGCTCCTTTCCATGCTGTTGCTCTCTAGGCCAGCTGTCCTCAACCTGTGTGTTGTGACCCCTGGGGAGGGTTGAACAACCCTCTCCATACCACGTATTTCCATTGAAATTTATAACAGTAGCAACATTAGTTATGAAGCAGCAATGCAGGTAATTTTATGGCTGGGGGTCAATGCAGCATGAGGAACTGTATAAAGGGTCACAGCATTAGGAAGGTCGAGAACCCCTGCTCTAGGCCTTTGCTCTGCCCATTGCTCTCCACAGTAACTGCTGTCACCTGTGGTTGGGCCTGTCAGTTAACCGCCCGTCTCCTTCCTTCAGAATGTGAACTCTGGAGAGCAATGACTCTGCATTACAGTTAAGCAGTACGTGCCTTACATCTGGTAGACTGTATATCTTTTATCTTAACAAGCAACCAGTAACCTGGCATGGTGGTATACACTTTGGAGTCCCAGCAGTGTGAGGCTGATGCAGGAGGATCACTTTCAGCTCTTGGCTAATCTGGTCTACATTGCAGAACCAAATCTTACAAAAGGAGAAAAGAAAAATAGAGTTTGAAAGCAAGTAGGTCAATTACCAGATATAAAGGACTAAGCTTTTAAAGGTAGGTAGTAAACTGTATGGTTAAGTCTGGTGAAAAGGTCAAAGGCTATTGTAGACAAGGAGCTTCCTGGGGTTCCGAACTTTTATCATAAAGGCAGTGAGCTGCTGTACATGTCTCAGTAGAGTCTCTCACTTCTGGGGTATCATGGTATTTTATCCAGTCCTTTATGTAATTGCACATACCACCTACAGTGACATGTCTGCTTCTTTTCTAGAATGCCATAGACTGAACGACAGGAAGCTGGTCCTATTTACTTTTGTCTTCCTAGCATTTAGCTGTCCCCCTAAAAGTTTGTTAAGCAACGATATAAAGTTAAAGCTGTTCCAGTTTTTATACAGCCTTTGTATTATTATTACAAACAAAAGGTGTGAGATGGATACTGCTGTAACTTTCATATTTGTTCACAGGTGAAGATGATAAAATGGTTGCTTTGAATTCAGATGACACAATGCCAGTTGCATTGATGGAAACCAAGAACCAAGAAGGATTAAGCTATATGGTACTCACCACAAAATGTAACCAAGGTGAAGACAATTCTGAGAGTCCTCTAGACCCGAAGGAATCTGGGTCCTGTGGTCTGAAGCAAGATGAGAAGCAACTAGATGCAGACAAAGATTTCAGCCAAGAACCACAAGTGGCTTCCTGCCCTCCTGGCAGGTCTGGAGGCTTGAACTATGCCTGTCTCACTAACACTGGACAAGGAGACGTGTCTTATTAACAGCATCCCATAAGAGAAACAGCCCTGAGACAGACACCAAGTTAAGTTACTTGCAGAAAAGAACAAATGTGTGGTGGTAGTATATGGCTCTGAATGGATACAGCGATGTTTCTGAGATCTGATCTTGGTTCCAAGAGCTGTTTGGTTTCATTCATAAGCATTCCCTTTACCAGTGGCCCAACCTTTAGTGGGTTATGAGAGGAACCTTCCTGTCTTTGGAAATCCCAGGAAAATTCTGGAGTCTGGGAAGAAAACAGCATGGTTCCTCTCCTGGGCAGCCCTTCAGTTTGAAGCACTGCCTGCATTGCTGTCTGGGATGCAGTACAAACATCATTGTCAAATGGTTAGTGACAGGAATAGGTCCATTCAAGAATCTGAATGGGAGCTGGGTGGGTGGGAGTCTGTTAATGACCACTGTCCTGCAGATGACCTTAAAGAGGATGCGGGAGATGATGAGGAACATGTACAGGAGGGGGCCGCCCCAAGCCACGAGAAATCATCTGGCACGCTGTTTTTCCACTAACATAATCTCTTTAATCACCACTGTAAAATATTCTGTAGTTTTGGAAACTCAGAAGAGCAGTTTTAGGTGTAGTGAAAACAGGACCGTGGAAACCTCTGAATCTCAAAGCTGAACATTCTGTGACCCTTCGGTGGCATAAAAATAATCTTGTGATTTTTAAAAAAGATTTTATATATAGTTTTTATTTTGTGTGTATGAGTGTTTGCCTGCCTGTCTGCATGTGCACGACATGTGTGCTCGGTGCTCTCAGAAGCCAGAAGGGAGCGTTGGATCTCCTGGAACTGGAGTTACAGGAGGTTGTGAGCTGCCACAGTGGGTGATGGGAATGAAGCTGGGTCCTCTGGAAGAGCACCTCGTGCTCCTAATTGCTGGCCCTACTCTCTATCCCCTGTCTGGTGAATTTATGCTCCAATGGAGACATTACAAGGACTGTTTGGGGGAAGTGACTGGGATATAGCTCAGTGGAGAGCACTTGACTAGCTGAATGAAGCCCTTGGTTCTGTCCCAGCACCACTCACACACTCATGCACATGTGTTCACACTCATGTACTATTTTTTTTATCAGACATGGTTTGTATACAAAATCTAGAATAAATTATCCTTAAAACTAAATGTAAGTGATTCCACACTTTTACTTACAGCTGAGTAATATGTATCAGCCACATGGAAGGGTAAACACCTACACGAGAAGAGCTGGAACGATACTCAGAAAGCCTGTTTGCATTTGAAGTTGCACAGTGCCATCTTACACCTGAAGTGCTGCCTTGGCCACACTGACGTGGCTAGTCTGTGTGCTCCTCGGCTGCTGTGTAGAGGTGACTAATTGGAACACTTGCTAAAAACTACTGTGAGAGATCTTAAACCTGCTCCATCTCTGGTAGTCTTTAATGTACCTGGTGCCTGAGAACCTGCACAGGTGACTGGCCGCAGGTGAACACAGAGAAGCGAATGCCCTAGGTTGGGGGTGTACAGCCTTGTAGTTAAGGTGCAGAATCTGCGTTCACTTTGCCACACATCCAGGATAGTTCCTCTCTGTTCATGGAAGCCTCTGTCGTTCCTTTAATTAGTCCAGGACATGAGACCCTCCCTTTTCTCTACTGAAAACTTCTTGTACACTACTCTCAGAGGGGGAGCTGGCTCATGTCTGCTCCCTCAGATTCTTCTGCATCAGGAAGGCAAACCTGCAACTTCCTTCCACAACCCCTAAACCCATGCATCCAGGCTGCTCACTCAGAGTTCATGGCATCAGAGGAAGCAGCAGAGGGAATCTGCTTTGGCAGTCCCGATAGCCAGACAGACCAGTTCTGCTGGCTGCTCCTCCTTGATCCCTGCTCTAGGGTCTCCCTTCTTCCTGGAATTCTGCCAGCCACCTCCAAATCCTTTTGATAAATCCTTCTAAATCAGAGGTATTTCTGTTATCTGTCACTTGGAATTCATTCTGCCAGCTCCACAGAGCTCTGTTTTGGAAAATGCAAATGTATCTGAGATGGCTAAAATGAATTAGATTTACAGTATAATATATTTACTGTAATTTGAGAATCCACAGATCTGTAGGCGAATAGGCAGTACAACTGTCATGTTTCAGCTAAGAAGTTTGCTAACAGTCTTACAGCAATTCATAACAGAAAATACTAGCAGGATCACTTAATAAAAATAAAGTAGTGGCTAAAAATCTTGTATGTAAACTGTGTTACAGAGAAAAATAATTGCTGAAATGTAACTGATTTTTTGATTACATAATTGTAATTCTATCAATAAAAATCAATTCTGGAAATATTAGAGAGAAAAACAGACAATGGATAAAAATATGTGTGTTAAAATGTATTTACTAATGTTCAACAGAAAAATAAAATCTTTAAAAATGTTTTCATTTTCAAGGTATGACCTCGAAATGTTAGAGACAGGGAGAACAGTGCTTGCAGATACAAAAGCTTAAAATTGTTTAAGGGACAGAAATAATCTTTAAGAAAACTCTAAGTATGTTGAAAATGAGAAATATAATTTATAGGGCTGGAGCGATGACTCCGTGGGAGAAAGGCTTGCTAAGCAATCTGAGGGTCTGTTTGGATCCCCAGTGCAAGTGTAAAAAGCTGTGCACAGCACTGTGCCCCTCTGACTCCAGCACTAGAGGTGGAGGCAGGAGGATGCTCGGCGCTTTGTGGCTGGCCAGCCTAACTGATACAGTGAGTTACAGATTTAGAGGGAGAATGTGTCTCCAAACAAACAAGCAGAAAACTAAAAACAACCAAAAGAGATCAAGAAGTGATTGAAGACATTGGGATGTCGTGTGTGTGTGTGACCATATTCACATCCAACACACACACACACACACACACACACACCACACCACGTGTAGTTTAGCCTTGTCAACTGAATAAAAGTTTACCTAACAAACACACACACACACACACACACACACACATATATATATATATTACTATAATTCTAATTAAAATGCTTTATTCAAGGGCTGGTGAGATGGCTTAGTAATAAAGGTGATTGCTGTCACCAAGCTTAATGACCTGAGTTCTGTCCCTGGGGTTCCACACAATGGAAGGAAACAACCCACTCCTGAAAACTGTCCTGTGACCTCTACAAATAATTACCATGAAAATTAAAGTTTTACTTAGGGTTTTCAGGAGGCAGCCACATTTTCCTGGGCCCACTCACCACTGATGACCCATCCCCAGCTTTGAAAGCCTGTGACCATTTTATGCTTTCCTGACCCTACTTCTCAGGACCAGTTCATATTCCAATTTTCTGGAAAAGCCTACTCCTAATTCTGTTACCTCTTCCATCTCAGAGTTTCCGCTGTCTTTGTTTTTATATCTCATGTCAGTAACCATGTGTATTTCCATTCACTTTCTATATTTTATCTACAAAAATAAATTCCAGTTTTACTGAACATATGTGGCATCTTCTATCCCTCTGCATATTTTGTAAGGCAAAGTAGGCATCCATGTTTAGTATATTGGTGGGTAGGCATCCATGTTTAGTATGTTGTTGGGTAGGCATCTATGTTCAGTATGTTGTTGGGTAGGTATCCATGTTTAGTATGTTGTTGATAGGCTTCATGTTTAGTATATTTCTGAGAACATTTCAGAACAAGCCCTGGCCTGCAGATCATATAAGGACATAAGAAAATTAGTATAAAGCCAAGAGGACTCCAAAGGAGTCTTTCAACCCTAAGTTATTTTTGGACACTGAAGTCAATGGGTAAGTTGGTTGGCATGGGTTGTTTTGAGGCCCACATCAGATGTACATGAGGCATTCTAGAAACCCTGTCTCAGAGTGACCCTGTAGGTCTAGGATAAGCCCTTGGCTTCTCTTTGACACACTCTCTCTGTGTTAGCTTTTTTTTTGAAGTTGGCCAAAAGGTGGTCAGACAGGGTACCTGAACCCAATGACCTGTGCCACTCTTCCCAGTGTTATTTTACTCAATGAGAATTAAGAAGCTACCAATACCCTCTAAACAGGATTGTAAATATATATTTTGGGGTATGTCTGTTCAGGTTCTTATTCTTAGCATATATAAAAATGAAGTGTACATATAATATTAATTAGGTACTCTGTAATGTCTCAATACATGGGTAGATGCACACTGCCCTCTAGATTTGCTCTTGTACATGAGCTTGTTTTTATATCTAGAGTAATTGTGGTATCATAAATAAAGAAAAATGCATACAGTCGAGGAGCAAACACAGCCTTCCACAGTGTTACAGGGTCTGGATTTCAGAAACTCAGGGAAGGGAGGACTGTTGGGAAAAATCCTAAAACAAAGGATGGCGATATTTGGAGGATACCACTCCCCCTGCTGAATTTTAGCTTTCCAGACCCTTTCAGGTCCCTCAGAATGTGTAAGTGTCCCACTTCTACCCAAAAGAATAACATAGTCCTTTGGGGATGATGTAAAGGAGGCCTCTTCCTTCCCAGACACTTGCTCACCTGATTACAGGTGAGACACTGCAGTTAATTGGCAGCAGAGCTTGATGCAGAGTAGGCTGCATCCAAAGAAGGGAGCTCTCAGGGTTCACCAACATGCGCTAGCAGCAGCTGGGATATTGTAGAGAGTGTGTGAAGTCCTGAGAGAACGTGTACTGTTGATATAGACATAGCCATGTCAAAGACCCCAGTGTCTCAGACTCATGGGCCTTGCTAAGTCTTCCTCCAGGGTGTGAGAGTGGGAGGGGTGGATGAGGCTTAGAAGGAAGGCAAAACCTTCCTCTTGTCTGTGTTTGGATTGATCTCATGTGGTGAAAATGTCCACCGTAGTTCTCCCTTCCAGATGTTTATTGCCTGAAGACTCCTTAGTTATAGTGACCCCTCCTACTCAGAGTAACTAAACTGTTTCCTTGTTCTGCTATATGTAATAACCAGGCCTCTAATGACCAAGCCTCCTGGTTTAGCTCTTTGTAATAAACCCTTGAATCTTTATCTGTGTGCAATAACTGTGCTTCCTTGGCTAGCCAGATGCGGTAATCCCACCCGGCCCCCATTCAACTGTATGTAAGAAACATGCTGAGCCTCCTGGGTGCTGCGGCTTTTCCGTAAGAGAGTCCAGACTACCCAATCCCAGTTTTTCTGTTCAAGTGTCTGTGCATCTATCACTTTTTTTTATTTCCTTGTTGCCCCTAGCCAGAGTTCCAGGACTCAAGCCACACAAGGATTTGACAGGGAATAATGTAAGAATTATGCTCCAAAGCTACCCAGTGAAAATTCAGTCATTGGGTGAGATTTTTCATGAACTGAACATGATATTATGACCTGGATAAGATTCATGGAGATGAGCCACTTGTGTGGCCTTGGAAGTCTGGAGCCAGTGAAAGCCAATGCTATGCCCCTTAGGAAGGAAGAAGGAGAAAAAGGGTGGGGGGAGTTGGGGATGCTGGAATGGGCATGCTCTGTGAAGTCAGAAGACCTCTGCTAGTTTACCAGTCTCCAGGAAGTGCTGATAAGTAAGAGAGGCACCTTCCAAAAATCACCAAGAAGCTCAGTGGTTAGCCATATCTGCAGACCACAGCTAATGCCAGGGGACAAGGTCCCAGAGCTGGGGCTGCTAATACTCATGGCTGTGGTGTAGGCTTATAGTGATGGTGACCAGATGACTCTACATCAGGAGCCCCTGTGAGCTTGATGATGGAGAAGCAAAGTGATTTGCCCAGAAATCCTGGAGGGATTAACTGGAGGGGGAGGACCCCTCCCATAGTGAGCAGCACCTTCTGGTGGGGGCCCAGATCAAAAGCAGCTGGGGGAGAAGCAAGGCTGCAGGACTGTTTTTGCCTGCCTACCTCTTCTCCCTGCTGGCAAGTGCATCGGCCCCACTGTTACTGCTCCTGCCATCCTTCACTCCAGGAGTACCCCAGGCCGGCAGTACTGGGTTGTGGGACACTGAGACATCTGTCCTTATGGAATGAGCCAGTGAGGTTCTCAGCCCCACCCAGTAAGTAGCCAGCCCCTGCTGGACTACCCAGTGTGCACTGGGTCAGCCCTATGCGGATGCTTGCCTTCTGCCCTGTGGATCCATTCTACTTTGATTTCTCTCTCTCTAGAGATGAGAGAGAATTTATTTCTAAAATTTTCATTATTTGACAATTTTACCTCTGTAATATTTTATTACATTTTATTTATTTATTTAGTGTGTCTCTGTGTGTGTGAGAGAGAGAAAGAGAGAGAGAAAGAGAGAAAGAGAGAGAGAAAGAAAGAGAGGAAGAGAGAGGGGGAGTCTATATGAGAGGAAACATAGGATATTTGTCTTTCTGCATCTGGCTTGTTTTATTTAACATGATCATTTCCATCCAGCTCCATTCATTTTCCTGCAAGTGACATCATCTCCTCACAGCTGAATCAAGCTCTAATGGTTTCTCTTTCTGACGGTGAGCATCTTGGCTGGTTCCATATCTTGGCTATGGTGAGTAGTATGATAAAGAATGTGGATGTCTCTGGGGTGCAGTGGCTCAGCTGTCTCCAGGTACACCTGAGAGTGTAACAGCTCTGGCTGTCCTGGAACTTGCTCTGTAGAGCAAGCAGGTTGGCCTTGAACTCACAAAGATCCACCTGCCTCTGCCTCCCAAGTGCTGGGATTAAAGGTGTGTGCCACCATCGCCTGGGCACCTGAGAGCTATAATTGCAGCATTTGGTTGTTCTACTTGTAATTTTCTGTAGGTCCTCCATACTGATTTCCATCCTGGCTGCATAAGCTTGTAAGCTCACTCATTCCCATAAACAATGTGTAAGCGTTTCTCTTTCCCAGCTAGCAATTGCTGTTTCTGTTCCTGAAGACAGCCATTCTTACTGTGGTGAGATCGACTCTCCATAGAGTTGGTTTTTGTTTGTTTGTTGTTAAGGTGGGGTTTAGATCTGGAGAGAAGACTGGTCTTAACCCAGTGGTTAAGAACCCTTGTTTCTCCTGGAGAGGATATGGGTTTGGATCCTAGCACACACATGGTGGCTCACAACCATCTGTATCTCTGGTTCCTGGGGATCTAATTCTCTCTTCTGACCTTCCTGGGCACCAGATATGCAGGCAGAATGCACACATAAAATAAAATGCCTTCAAAAAAGTGAAAGTCTCATATAGTAGAGCCTGGCTTCCAATCCTGATCTCTTTCCTCCTCCACCTCCCAAGTTCTGGGGATTATAGATGTGTACTACCGTGCCTACCTTGAAGCTGTTTTGATGTACATCTCCCTGATGGATAAATATGAACATTTTGTCAATTATTTGTTGGACATTTCTTCTTCTGAGAACTCAATGTCTAATTTGTTTGCCTATTTATTGATGAGATGATTTGGTTTTTATTGTTCAATGTTTGGCATTCTTTATAAATTCAAGATATCCATCCCCATCAGATGGGTAGATGTGGAATATTTTCTCTCATTCTGCAGCCTCTCTTCTCTCTTCGGTGACGGTTTCTCTTGCTGGGCAGGAGCCTTTTAATTTCCTGCGCTCTCATCTGTCAATCCTCCGTATCCTTTCCGGAACCATTAGAGTCCTTTTCAGAAGTGGTTTCCCTATGTTTCCTCTGGCAGTTTCGAGGCTTCTATTAGGGGGCTTTGATCCATTTGGAAATGATTTTGGTACAGGGTGAGAGATAATAAAGTTTTCTCGTGTGTGTTATTTTGGCTTTTTAAAGACAGGAAATGTTGTAGCCTGTGCTGTATAAACGGGAATGGTCCCTGAGAGAAGGAAGAACAAAGATGCAAGAAGGGGCGGTACTGCTGAAGCGACATCTTTGAGGAGAGGACTGAGACTGAGGGTCTGTTTACACGTGTGGCAAAGTGACACTTGACACTCTTTGGCTCCTCCTAAGTGTGACAGGCTCTCCCAGTTCCTTTTAATCAGAGGATTTTCTTTACTGAAGCTGACTTCCAGAGTTTCCTTTTGTAAAACTTGTCCTCCAAATCTCAGGTCAAGCTAGACTTTAAAATTTGTTCATACATAATTAAATGAAATATTTTAATGCAATGACAATTTTCTGCAATGGCTGATGGTATCTGCTCAAAGTGGTAACATCAAGTTTAGGGTTAAAAAAAAGAGTTAGGAGTCCAGAGTGAGTGAGAAGACTATAGTACTGTGCTGGCTTTCTCGGTCCTGAATTAGGGATGATGTCATTATTTAAGAGTCCAATAGACAGTCAGATGAGTGACGGGAATTTCCACAAAGGTGTGATTGCTCACTGTGGTCTAGGATGGAGACATGGCTTTGCGGAGGAGCAAAAACTTAAACCCTTTGCAACAACCTTTGGATAAGTGAGCGATAAGGCATTTTAATACAATGGGAAGTGGAAACTTACAGAACCCTTCTGAGAGATTTTAGGACAGACTCCTCTCATCCACATCCAGAGCAGCAGCCAGCCGTAACAGCTATGATTTGGTAGTCTGGTGACTTCTGGGCTCTGTATTATGATCCACGATTCTATCTGATGGTGAATTTATACCCTGCTGAATACAAGGCGATCATAGCATCTCAGAGCTTTTGCAGCATTCCTATAGACACGAGGGGCCAGGCAGCACCAGGGTTAGACCAGAGATCCGGGAGGCAATGTGCAAAACAGTTTTTATTTTCTTGTGCTTACTTCTGATTCTCTTGTCTCCATCTCCCAAGTGCTGAAATTACATGTACATGTGCCACCATGCCCTTATATGATGCTGCGAATGGAACCCAGAACTTTGTGTATGTTAGACAACCACGTCATCTGTCCTATGTGTGTGTAGGGGGTGGTTCCACTGTTATCTTTGGAGTTTATTCTAGTTAGAAGAGAAATACTTTGTATCTAATTAAAGTAAGAAATCCTGCTGATTAAGGGGGTGACAAAAATTACATGTTCATCCCAAACCCACAAAAATATATTTGGAAGCATCATGACGGGAAAAATGTAAATACGGTGAAGGTGGTAATTAAAAAGCATGTTCTGTCCTCCTTGTGTTGTTCTTCAGGACAGCAGGGTTTGTGGGGCTTGTGTGTTTTGCTTCAGTTTCCTAAGACCGAACATCTACATTAACTAGGGGCGCAGGTATATAGCCCCACTATTGAAAGTTGTTCCCTTTTTTCTTTTATTATATTTTATATCTCATGAAAAACGAGAGAAATATCAGTACTCCTTGGCGAATTTAAAAAATTTTTCAATCCTGTTTATAATGACATAATTCTTTAACTATTCAATGACCAACCCCGCATTTTCAGTACAGTGACAAAAAGGGGGGTTATCGCTTTTAATAATCTGCTAAATAGTTTAAGATAATTAAGTATAAAATTGTGAATGATTTTTCTGGCTAATTCAAGTTGAATATAATTTCAATTATTGGATGGCGAGCTTATATCCTCCTGAAAACTAGAAGATAGCTTATAGTTACTCCTTACCCCACCCCAGGGTTTGGACCCATTTTCCTGATCTTGTCTACTTGATTAAAAAAAGTCTGAGTGAAGAATGTGTTTATAAAAGACGTCCTCGAACAAGAAAGAACAAATCGTATGCTCTGTCCCTATGATTCTTACCCATTTTTTGTCTGTCAGTGTCATTCTGAGTGTAGGGAAGAAACCGCCTGAGGTAAAATGAGATTTCAAAGAGCGAACCAGGGACACTTCACCCTCACAGGAAAGCACCTCTCGGGCAGTGTTTACGAAGACACCAAGGAATTCCATAAAATAGCCAGCACAGTGGAAGAAATAAGTCATATGATACTGGAGTTAAAGTATCCCATTGCTTTCTGGAGAGGGTTAGTTATGTAGTGAGAAAAATGCAGAAAGAGAAGGCAGGGAGACTACACCTAGCAGAATGAGGAGCAATAACACAGCCATTTGGTTTTGTTTTCAGCTGCTTCTCGGTAATACCATTTTTGGCACTGGGCCGATAAAGCGGTTCTAAAGAGGAGGTCAAGGCTGCTGTGTGAGAATCGATTTCTGTCAACAAATCCCAATCATCAGTGTTATTTCTGCAAAGTGTTAGCTTAGAAATATAAGAGCCTTGGCTTTTTCCTCTCTTGAATGAAATGCTTGTTTGAAGTGTTCTAATGAAGCTTTCAAATTATAAAGTCAAAGGAAACGTTTCCTATTAGTAAATGCAGAGAGTATAAAATATAAACTCCAACATAAATGTTGATAACATTTGCTAATTAGTAACTGGATTAGTAATTAGTAACTAGAACCATACAATTATTGAGAAGGAATCAAATAATAGTTTTGTTTTTTGAATTCAGTGAACTTTTAACACCATTTTTTGTGTAAGGATAATTGTATATATATATTCATTTATGTGTTTTTGACAGGAAGTAGAAATAATCATGAAAAGAATGGACTGGAAAAAATGGCTCAGCAGTTAGGAGCACTTGCTGCTCTTGCAGACGACCCAGGGCTCATTCCCAGTACATCCATGGAGGCTCACAAGCACTAACGACTTCTAGTAAGATGGGGTTCATCTGACTCTGTGGGCACCAAGCACACACATGGGGGCCATGCATGCATGCAATGCAAAACATTCAAATGCAAAGTAAAATGAATAAGCCAAAAAATCTAAAAAGCAAGAATGGATTGAGAAAAATCCATCGAAATTAGTGCTTCCTAAGAGATCAAGAAAACAAAACAGAAAAGGAAACAAGCAGCTGCTGCTTAGACTAAAGGATGGGATTCCAGCAAGGCAAGGAGGATATTTGTTTGGACATCTCAGCTAACAGAAGCTAGATTTTACCAAATACATGGAAACATTCGCAGAAATGCTATGATCCAAGGGAGAAAATGACGCTCTTGTGAAAAGGTTAGTTTTTGTTTGATTTGAGTTAGTTTTCTTAAATGAAACATTTCAAATGCACAGTAAATGCTTTACCAAAGTAATGAGTATTCTAGGCAATTATGTATAGTTGTGTACATGGGTGTATGTAACTCTAAAGACTAAACACAAGTTCCTCAGCAAAAACACTTGCCTATTTTCCGAATGGGAAACGCGTCTGTGGGAAAGTGAACTTGGCTCAAGAGAGTCACCTCTGCTGTCAGTGCCGCCCTTCCTGAATGCAGGGCTTGGAGGTCATGGCTGGAAACAACTCCGAGTTCTTCAGGGAGGCTGCCTTGCCCTTTTAGGCTATGAGGGTCTCTCTGTGTTTAGGGTAACATGATTGACAGCTCTGCTCCAGCTCCAATTAGCACTCTATAATTTATTAGCTTCTGCTTTCAGATTATGTGCTAACTTCACAAATATTTCAACCATGGAAATGGCAGCTATCAAGTGTCTGTTTCCCAATCCAGCCCTTTGGGGCTGGAGTGAAATACAAGGAAATAACGGTACACAGTTGGTCCATCAAGTGAGAATAATCATTTGTCTGTGCCTGTCTGAGGGCATGAGGTCTCTGGTTTCTCTGGTTTCACATGTGTGTGTGCATGTGCGCGTGTGTGTATGTGTGTGTGTGTGTGTGCATGTGTGTGCATGCGTGCATGTGATTTGTGGATAAATAGATTCTTCTGTAAAGACTCAGGAGTACAGTTTTTGTATTAGCAGACTTTATTTATGGATGATGAGGAAGAATCAGTTTAAGAAAATGTGAAAATTGTTTGCTCAGCCCTTTTGCTCTTATGACTATCATGACTTCTGTTACACACAAATGGCAACTGTGGTAATGACGCTGTCATTATAATCCCAGATTTAGGAATATATAATACCTTATAAAGCTCTAGTAAGGAGAAATGGAATATGGGAGTAAAGAGTTTGACAATCAAATATAAACTACTTTTATGTAATTGCCAGCAAAGTAATTAAAATGATTTTTATAAATGAATCTCATTTCCCAGCTTTGTTTAAAGTCTTTCAAATACCTTTCCACTTTCCTCTCATGCTGTGACCTCATTCTATGAGTTGCAGTGAAAATGGACTCTATGGAAATGGCACTGATACTGAAAGCCATCTTTCCCTCTTCCTCTAATTCACTGAGTGTTTAATAAAGACAGCGTGGCCATTTACAATGGTAGAATTTACATAGATGCAATTTCTAAATCTAAGCAAAATGGAGATTAAAATAACATTGAGTTCCTTCCTCCAGTGCAAACTGGCACAGAAAATATAGTGTCCACCCAGAGCAAGTGGCCAGAATAGCCTTTAATCAGGGAGTGTGAGTCCCTTCACCTCCAGTTCTAGCTTCCCTCCTATCCAAGCTGGGAATCAATCATGTTAGAGTTTGCTGCCCATAGAAATAGAACTTCAAAGGGGGAAATCAGATAGGATAGCAAATTCTTTTCAACTAAAGGAATAGAGCAGATAGAGTTCTCCTTGCTGGCAGAGTCCATTCTCAGCCAGAGGGCAATGGGCGGGAGGATTACTTGGCGGTGGACAGCAGTCTCTCCCCTTTTCATCACCTCTTCCTTAGCTCAGGCCAAGTGTAGAGAGGAGGCTGTGGGTGAGCTGGACAGACTGCCAAAGATGTGATTGCTGGTGGATCAAAATTTTCTCAGACCCTCAACCAGGTGTAATAAGATATAAAAATACCACATTTGCCTTTTATTGTACCATCATTCATTTTCTTTTGGGGTCTTTATGACTATTAGTATTAAAGAGACATGAATGGATGTTCTTATTTTCTACGGAGCCATGGTGGCCTTACAGCATGCCAGTTAGACTTACTACTAATTCCAAAGTTCTCTTCAACGCTCTTATTCAGTCTTTCTAGATCATCCCACGCTTCGACTTTGGGAAGGTATAAAGCAGAAGGAAACACCGTCTCTGCCACGTTGCTGGAGCCTGGTCTGGATGGGCTGTTCAAGACTGTTCTAAAGGCCAATTCCAGTGAATGAGTCTCCCCACAGGCAACCTGATATTCAGGTCAGATGCAGCTCAGGTAGCTTCAGCAATCAGAACCTTGTGGCTAGGGAAATGCTTCTGTGGGCTGTGGTCACAGCATTTAGGGGTGCTATTGCAAATGGAGCACAGATAATGAGCCTCCTCCCATGGGGCATACACAGAGAGGAGGTGCCTTGCCAGGAACAGACGGTGACACCTTCTATGGCATACTTAATGGCATATTCTGAGAAGCACACTGGGACTTCATGCTTAATATTTATGCTTGCATATACCAGTGATCCGTGCCAGTGGAACATGGATTAAAAAATCCACAGAGAAGTCCAGAGTTAATTTTAGTTATTGCTTCAATCCAACCCTCTATCTCTTGCATGTCTTGTATAGGTTGGGTGTGAAGAACTTGAGAGCAACAATGACTGTTAAATACTGAAGTATTATATGAAGAATATTATTATGAAGAATAATAAGCAGTTGCTCTTTCTCGGAGAAGAATAGAGACCTGCACCCATCGGGAGAGTGTAAAGGCAGTGTCCTTTGATGGAGTTTATACTATGCCTTTGAGTTTCAGGAGCCTATGTACTCTTCAGCATCTCTACCTTTGCTTCTTTGCCTCTTTCTCTTCTTCACAATCTGCTGTAGAGGATATGAACATTGAAGAGAAATAGAAGATTTGAGAAGCAGCGATTGCAGTGTGTGGCTGACTAGCCTCCATGCTTGCCTCTGTGTTTTTGTCTTGACCCTGCCACATAGATACCTTGTGACTGAGTGGAGGACTTCTCTTCTGTGTGCTGCAAACCTCACAGTGAGGAGGTAATAAGAAATGGCATATAAGATGCTGGACTCTCAACTGAGCTAATCCATCCACAAAGCCTCTGGATCAGTACCTGGCATATATTAAACAACGAACATTACTTATTTGTTATCACAACAGCATGAACCCACAGTGCTTTCTATCTGCATAAAAACAGAGGCAACATTTTTGTGTTGATTAAATCTACTTCCCAGTTTTCCAAAACACAGAGGAAGTGGGTGAATAACTGACAAGCTTGCTCTATGAATAGGGGTCTTTCACTGCTTCTTAGACTATTATCCAAGATATGTCATATTTGCCTCTCATATTAAAATGAAGACCAAAATATATGCTAAAATATTTATGCTTTATCAATGTAAAAAGGGCATTTTGAGCATGATACAGAACATCTCTCCTAGGCACCTTAATGCAAGAACACAAATAGTTTTGGCACCAACAATGATAAAAAAGAGTTATCAATTTAAAAAGCTCCTCTCTTTTGATTTGGTTCCATAGAAGATATAAAATAGTCAATATCTCAATAATCATGGTGCGGGAGAATTGTCTGTAATCTGTCAATCAAGTTTTAAATAAACGCTGACTGGCCAGGCACGAAGTATAGGAGGGAAAACCAGGCAGGAAGTAGAGGTGATGCAATGAGAACAGGAGAATTCTGGGAAGGAGGAAGTTGATTCCTCCCACTCCTGCCCAAGAGAGCCAGCCCTCTATGTTACAAATGGCGCCCACGTGTATAACTTCATCCACAGAAAGCCTGAAAAAGCTTGGGAAAGACTAGAGTAAAGCATTTCGGTTTTTAGCTGTAGCAGGCAAAAAGCTGCACTGTTTTAAAATGCCAGCTTTCTGGGCTGTCCTGCCAGGGAAA
>LOEQ01004217.1:16931-32726 GCA_001685075.1 Bramus lutescens
GATAGATAGATAGATAGATAGATAGATAGAGAGATAGATGATAGATAGATGATACACAAGTTGAAAGCAGAGGATGATCATAAAGATACCTAAGGATGTAGCTGCCAAGGAGCAATGCTCCAAGTTCTACTGTTCAGTGCTGCATGGACTTGTCACCTGAGAGCCCAGCCTACCCACACATCTTAAATCTGTGGGCCACTGCCTCATAGAAGGGCAAGTAACTGAATGGGTATGATGAACAATATAGCAACAGTATGATTTTTTTTGAAGACATAATGACCAAAATGTCATTGACAATCAAAGGTGTGGTGTTTCTGGCAGAACACAGCTGTTTTGCTCTGCGTGACTTCACTGCTACCTTGGTTCTGAACCCCAGCACATGCTCTACACTGCCCCCCCCCATAATTCCACGCAACAGCATCAAGTGCAGCCTGAAAGGCCTCTACTCAGATTCCAAACCACTGTGTCCTTGGGCTTAGAAGGCTGTTACTGTGTGCACAGTTTTTCACACACTGAAACACAATAGTTAATGGGGGGAAAACAAAGGCTTTTAACGTTTTCCTTGAACCAATCTTCAGCATGCAAGTATCAAATTAGTACATTTTAAAAAATTGTACTGTGTTAGAATATTTGATTATAGAATTGTGGTTTGAAATGCTGTCTTAAATTTAATTTTTTTAAAAAAAAGTCATTAATGAATTTTGGCTTGAGATTAGGGCATATTGTCAAGAATTTCTGAAGCAACCCTAAATAAACTTCTACAGGTTTATACTATACATTTATACAAAGTAATTCTCAACATTGATTGCTATAAAATCTAAGCGTGGGTCATCTTGGGGAAACACTGAAGATTTTCAATCAAGTCTGCCCAATATGTGCCACATACATGGCCACATACGGACAAGGGTAGCTATGAATGTAGTCCAACGCAAAATCAAAAACCTACTTAAGCCATTAGGAGATTTTGGTTCATTTGTTTTTATGACTCTATTGGGCGGTTCTCTAGCACTGCTTTGCAGAAGACAAATTCATGATAGAAAGGCCGAAGAGATGGCTCAGTAGTTCAAGGCAGCGCACTGCCCTGTAGAGGACCTGAGTTCAGTTCCCAGGACCCACTTTGGGAAACCCACAAATGTCTGTAACTCCAGCTCCTGGGGATCCAGTACTCTCTTCCAGCCTCTGAGAGCATCTGCAACTCATGCACACGTACCCACCCCCCCCACCCTCCACACACAGATGTACCCACACTACTCATAGTTAAAATAACAAGTCACATTACAATGTCAACAGATGGACATCCCTGGGTGGCTACATTCTGCCATATCAAATATTCAGCCAAAATTTAATACTTTATTTAAAATTAAACTAGTACACTGGGTGGGAGTGGTACACATCTTTAAGCCCAACACTCTGGAGGCAGAGGCAGGCAAATCTCTGAGTTTGAGGCCAACCTCATCTACAGAGTGAGTTCCAGGACAACCAAGGCTACATGGAGAAACCGTGTCTCTAAATAAATAAACAAATAACAAAAAAACTAAATAAGCAGTCCATCTCAGTATAAAAATGTGTTTCATCTTTAATAACTGATAAAATTATATGTATGTCAAAAAAATTTAATGAGATAAATTCCTTTATGATTTAATATTAGTAAATGCTAGATTTGTTTACCTTTTTATGCTTTTATCCTTGGGGTCCTGAAAATGTTTTTAGGCAGAAAGAGGTTGGGAGCAGGGAAAGTGCAAAAGCCTGGTCTGTCGTCCACATCTGGGACTTTCTTCTTTCCTTGGTCCTGTGCTGCTCGTGGGCTGCTGTAGCCAGCCACACTCAGGATGAGGCTGAGGAGCCAAAGAAGAGCAAATGGAGCAGGTGGCAGCATTCAGCTACTGCGAGCAAACCTTGGGGGTAAGCCTTGCAAAAGTGGGTGGCTCTGAGCACAGCCCATTTCTGTCTAGTTGGGAAAGATGTTTCTAGAAAGAGAAGTAGTGACTATAAGATGAAGAGTGTCTCTCTCTCTCTCTCTCTCTCTCTCTCTCTCTCTCTCTTCCTCTGCATCAAAGTAGGAGAAGGCACTGGAAAGGTTGAGATAGATTTTGCTCTAAATTAATCCAATAACCATTATGACAAGTGCAGACTCCATTCAAGGTGCTGAGCCAAGCAGCAAGAGGCAATAAGAAAATACAAAAGTGCAGAAAAAAAAAAAACTAGGGAAAAGGTCTCCAGCTCTGGCGATTGGTTTTGATTATCCCTCAGCTATATAAGCATCCAAAGAGATGACATCATCTATTCCACAGGCCTGACCAGAGATCATGGCACAGATGTTCTGAAATAAACACAGTGAGCGCAAGCACATAGCTGCGGAGTCCTGTAATCGCCCAAGAAGAGCTTAGACCACGTTTCTATAAAGCCACAGTCGAGGCTACACTGGAAAGCGGCTAGAAACTGTCACCTAGCTGTGCTTTTCCTGGGTCCCTGTTTTGCCGACGGCCCCAGAAACACCCTGCGAAGTGTCCTCACCCAGAGCAGATGGAAGCACAGAGCCGCCTGTCCACCAAGTTCTGCCTAGGACTGAATTTTCTGCCCTCTCCATTTGTGTAACATTTATGTCCCTCAACTGGGAAATATCTACTTTCTTGACTCTGAGGTTCTTTTCTCCAGACTTCTCTGAAGAGGAAGTATCTTAGGATTTCTGTTGGTGAAAATGAGACACCGTGAAGAAAAAGCAAGTTGGGAAGGAAGGGGTTTGTTTGGCTCACGCTTCCACATTGCTGCTCCTCACCAAAGGAAGTCAGGGCAGGAATGTGAGCAGGGCGGGCACTTGGAGGCAGGAGCTGATGTACAGGTCATGGAGGGGTGTTGCTTCCCATGGCTTGCTCAGCATAGTTTCTTATAGAACCCAGGACTATCAGTGCAGGAGTAGAACCTCCCAGAACGGACTGAGTCCTTTCCCACTAATCACTAATTAAGGAAGTGCCGTACAGCTGGATCTCATGGAGGCCTTTTCTCAATTGCGGTTCCCTCCTTTCAGATAACTCTAGTTTGTGTGTCAAGTTGGCGCCAGCACAGAAAGGTTATGGACTGCTATTATTAGTCTGCACGGTATCTAGTACAAACCACGGTACACAGTAGGTACTTTGTTCTCAGTACGGTGGTAGATCTCATAGGAACGAGATACACACGATGATGGCTATCAGATGGGTGGAAGGACAGAGCAGTACAGGTGCCCCCTCCTCCTGTTTATCCTCACACTGAAATGGAATTGGAAAGGAGGTCCTGATTCTGACTAATACTAATGGCTTACTTTTCTTTTGGCTGGTGGGACCTAAACTCACGCTTGAATTATTTAGATGGACACCACCAATAAGATCACCATTGAGAGTAAATTCATACCTCCAATAGTTAAGAATATGGAGCGGCTACAACCTACGTGTGTAAGCCAAGGTCTACCTGGCCTTCTCAGTAGCTGAGACGTGAGTTAGACAAAAGGCTTTGTTTACCCGAGGAAAATGATCTTGACAATGCTGAATATAATTGACTTCCTGCATAAGAAGATACCATTGCAAAGTGTTTTGTTAGTTAGACTATTACCCTCTACATTGGTATTGTTTTTAGAATAATATACTACCTTTCCAGAACCAGCTTCACAGAAAATATTTCTGTTACACAGCCAAAGAACATAACTTTAAAGCAAGGTATTTCAATACAGAACATTTTCCACATCTCTTTTTCAATAGGTCCAGAAAGTTCTGTTCATGTACTTAGTATTCAAAGGTGTACAAGGGTCTCGGGGACATAAATGCAGATTGCAAGCAGGTCACCATCAGAATGCCACAGCTCACACTCCATGTTCATTAAAACATTGTGGAGAATAAGTCAATGTGTGGACAGAGCAGGAAACTACCCCCACAGAAAACAACCTCAGCACCTCAGCTTCATTTCCGCGTTCATAAGGATATCTACTTATTTATTAATTTGTTGGACAAACCTTGTGTTACAACAAAAATAATTCGGATGCATAGATTCGGGCATGACTAAAGCATGAACTTACCCTGGAATAACTCTCTCTCTAGTGAGTGCTGGGAAAAAGAATAGTCATCGCGAGTGTCTTGTCTCAGTCTGCCCGACACAGGGACATGATCAGCCAGCCATATTACAGAGATGAATAATGTGGAGTTCAAAGACATCAGGTTGCATTTACAAAGAGGAAGAATCTATGACAGAAAGTACATGTCACCAAAACCTGGAGTACAAAAATCTGTGTCTCTTAATTAGGAAGAAATTCAGATATCTGTTCGAAACTGGCCCTCCATTTCTGACAATCATGTTTCCTTTTCCTTTCCCGATGACTTTATTTCTAACCTAGGTTTTGAAGCAGGATGATTTGCAATGTGTTATGTTTTTTATTCAAGAAACAGATTCTGCCCCCAAGAAATTAAAGATTATCATCCACTGGACCAAGTGCCCTAAAGATACTGACTGTAAACTCTGAGGAAAAAAATCTAAAAACAGCATCAAAAGGTACTATAGGGATCCCCATGCAGGGGGGGGCGTGCAAGGGAGAGTGTTTGGAGACGGATGCCGCTAGGTGTTTCCATCCAGCCCTGTTGGTTACCTTCAGGAGACCAGCCAATGTTTACCAGCCTGTGGGAATGCACAGACATGAACTACCTTGGAATTCTCAGGATTAATGATGGGAAGGATGAGAGGAAGCCCAAAACAGACCAAGAAGACTGGAAGAGGAGAGACCCAGACAAGGGAAGTGGCTTTTAAAAATGGGCCCCTGAGCGTATATAGAATGTTAACATGAGCAGAATCACTCTAATAAGCCAGCTGAGAATAACATTACAGAAGAGAGATTTTTAGCTGCCTTGCAGAGAAGAGTGACTTCAGGCAAATTAATGACGACTAAAACAGATGGAATAAAGGCCCACATCTTTTCAGAGGAATATAACAGAAGCAATCTTAAATGATATCATCGACACAGTTAGATAGACTGCATAAAATAAGTGACATACTGAGAATCAAGAGAAAGTCATTCACACCAGAAAGGGAAGGCCATCAGAAGACATTGAATTCAAGGTCAGACACATGTTGAAATGACCAAGAAAATGAATTAGTTATTACGCTTCTCTTCACGGATCTAAAGGAAGATACTGTTGTAATAAAATCAATAGACATGGACTCTCAAGAAAAATAAATTATTAAAATAATATAAGTAAACTTCTGAAGGGTTTATTTAAGGCTGGTGTCCAGGTGAAAGGGACACAGAACAGACTCTCAAGGAATCCTCCCAGGGAAAGTGCCTGAGAGCTAGCGAGAGGCTGGAATGTGAGCACATTGGTTTGCGGAAGCTCTGTGTGCTGGTGACTGTGAAGTCCTCTTCTTCTTGTTCGATGACACTGTCTATTGAAGTGTCTTTTTCCTCTTGCTATTGGATGTTGGGTCTGAGAACAGGCAGAAAATCTACACTCTTCATAATCTTACAGACCCTGGGCCTGGCTCTGTGACCAGCTTTGGACAAGAGTGTTAACACATGACACTCAAGTATACAGTTAGTACAAACGCTGTGGCCCTTCTGCTTTGAACACTCCTCAATGGAACCAAGAGCCGTGCTGTGAGGAAACTCAAGCTAATCAGGTAGAGAAAGTTTAGGGGAAAGAGAGACATGCCAAGTTGTCTCAAGAAAGGTGGCAATTGTGCCACTGGAGAGGCTATCTTACATGTCCCATTACCACTGTCAAGCGTAAAACAGATGCAAGCCGAAAACAGAGAGCAGGTTATTGTGCTGGTTTTAAGCCTCCCTTTGGTGTCTATTATTTTGTACCTCTGCACACCAGGGAAAGAAGCTTAAATGGAATATTTATGAATTGGTTTTGAAAGTCATATAAAAATGTTAGCCAACCATGAGTGAGATAAAATAGTGTGATGTGAAAATAGACCAACTATTGAAAAATAGGAATAGAAAACCCACCAATAACTGTTGAAACACAAAGCACACAATCTGTTTAAATGGAGGTAGTGTGGGAACCACAGGATGAAATTAAAAGGGGAGTCTTTGAATGAAATCCCTACCTTTTCTTTCAATGAGGGGAATAAACATACTTGGTACCCGTACAGTGCATAGATTTGTTTTTCTCTCCCGGGACACTGAGGATTTTCTCAGTTGCTGTTTTAGTTTTTTTTTTTTTGAGTTGTTGAGTCTCACCTCCCCCCATTTATGATTCTCTGAACTCTAAACAAACAAAACCCCTGGACTCTCAGTGGGGGCTGGCCTTGAGCACAGCAGGCCTGAGCTTGCTTCCAGATGACACCCAGTCTTTCCCTCGTTCTCTGCCCTCTCTTCTCATTCGCTCAGGAGATGACATGGATTCAGAGTGCCAGCTTTCTCCCTGTGGCATTTGAGAGATATAAAAGGAATAGTAATTCTGCCACTCAGGGACTAAGGGGAGTCCACGGAGTTGGCGAAGGGGGTCCACGGAGTTGGCGAGCTAATCACTCAACTTTTCAGTCTGAGGGAGTAAGCTTAATTTTCTGGGACCATCTAGGAGGGCAAAACTTAACTCTTTGGGGTTGGTGAAAAAGGGAAACACACACACGCCTACACACATGGCTACATGCACATCTATTTACACACATACACATGCACACATCTCCAACATGTCAGGCTCTCACCTAGGGTGGTGATGAATGGAGAGCCTTCAGCAGGTCAGAGAAACTGAAGAGGAGATGCAGAGCAGATGAACTTCTGGACAGACAGACAGATGCATGTAGACTTTTCTAAAGACCAGAGCTTAGTTCTTCGCTTTATTATTCTTTGTGTTGCTTGGTTCTCTCTACTCCTTTTCTGTTCTGTTCTTATTCCCCGATGTTTCCCTTCTGTCTCTCTTGATGTCATCCTTCCAGCTAACTTTATTTTTGCCCTTACAGCTAATATACCCCAGCAAAATCTTTCATTAATAGCTCATACTGTACATGGTTTAAGTGGCAAACATTAATAGGTCATACCGTACACGGTTTAAGCAACTCGGGACTTTGGAAATGGGTGTTGCTCTTGCAGAGGACCCGAGGTTGGTTCCCAGCACCCACATTGGCACAGCTCTCAACAGTCTGTAACTCCAGCTCCTGGGATTCTGATGTCATATTTTGACCTCTGTAGGCATTGAAATGCGTCTGTTTGTACATATCCACTCACAGATACACACACACACATGCATATATTAAAAATAAATAAATCCTTAAAAATGTTCAAATCCAAAGTCTGGCAGGGCTGTGATGTCAAGTCTTCACCATTTGTCAAAACAGTGGCAAATATAAATAGCTCATACGGTACATGGTTTAAGTGGCAAACATTAATAGGTCATACCGTACACGGTTTAAGTAACTCGGGACTTTGGAAATGGGTGTTTTGTCTTGTGTCCAATTAGTGTCCATAAGACGTGGCCTCTTACCTCAGGGCTACGGGGCCTGCTTGGCACTTTCTATTCTGATGACGTTCCTAGCCTTGTGAACACTCGCTCCATTTTCTGTCTCTTTCTTTACATCACTGCCTTGTCTGTGTGTCTCTGACCCCTTATACCATTTCTTACAGAGACATTTTTCACTAGATTCATAGCTCACTCGAATTCATCAATAAATTCTTCCTCTTGGATTCCTCAAGTCAATCACTTCTTCTGCGACTCGAGGCCACAGTTACTCTTCTATCAGTAAGATGGAGTTTGCAGGTTCATGGACAGAGACTGATTTAAAACATCAGAAAATGCTGAAAGAAATCTAGGCCCTGAGGTAAATGAGAGTAGAAAGATGAGTGGGGGAGATGAGGAATAGCCTGCAGTGTTTCATCTCACAAACACATTGTTAAAATGTTCGATTCTTCTTTTGTTTTTTATAGGCACCAAAGCTTTTGTTTTCAATTAAATATCCAAAGCAATAATGACGTGGGGAAAGAGTGTAATTGTACTCCTGGCAGAAGTCCACATCTGGTAATTACTAGGGACAGTCTGGCAAGCGTGATGGGACATGAACTAAAACCCACAGTTTACCCTAAGAAAATTACCAGTGATCTCTCTAGTTATGTGTAGACTAAAGCCATCCTAGCTCAGTTATTTTTAGAAGTAAAACTTGGGGGAAGGACCCAAATATCTTGGGGAACTGCTTGCCCAAACCGTGGGCTATCCATATAAAAATGTAGTGCAAAATGTTTAATAATGCATAAGGTTGCAATCTGCATTGAATTACAAAGGCAAGCTTTAACACGATGCAGAGAACAAAATAGTTGGAACCACATGGGGATGTCTATGTGTGAGGGATAGGGACATAGCACATGCCTGTGATGCATACATGGGACCGCAGAATAGATGGAGATGCGATGAAATTATAACAGCACAGCATTCCACAAATGTCACTCATGTATTTGCTGACCCATTATGAGTTTGAAAATAAAATTTCTTATATTTGATAAATCTGTGGCTTGGAATTGGTAACTCAATAAACAGTTTTCTGCAGAAAATAAACATTAAAGCACCCCAAACCAGATGTCAGAAAAGAACAAAGCATTCTCAATATCGATTCCAGTCTGCTTCAGATACTTCGGATCAATTGGGTTCTAAAGGCCTTCTTGAGGGTGTAGTAAAAAATTCACAACAGGGCACTGAGAAATGCCTGTGTGAAACCTTAAACAGAGCACATGGCAAGCACACACTGAAGCTGGCATAGTTTGGCTGGAAGCACATAGCTGGGACCAGTTTCACTATTCGGGATGCTGCAGTTGTGTGGCAAAACTCTGCCTGGGTGTTCTTGCTTCTCTGTGAAGCTTCCTTCTCCATGCAGAGGTTCTCATCCCACATCTTCTGTTCTGCCTTGGCCGTTGTTGATGTAGCAATAGCTTCTGCACATTCCGAGAGGCTCGCTGGCTCCTTAACCTCTCTGTGTGTTCTTATGTGAAAACAGAAAATTGCTAACTTACTTCCCAGGATGATTCCTTCTTCCCTCCCTCCCTTCTTCCCTTCCTCGCTCCCTCCATTCCATCCTCCTTCCCTCCTTACCACACTCTCTCTCTCAATGGAAAAAAATGAATATGACAAACACTGGTGTTGCATAAAATCTGACTCTTGAAGAAAGACATATAATTTCCCTACTCAAGAAGCTTGCATGTCACCTGACTTGTTTCTTTCCCAGTTCTGCCATATCAGATCTCAGAGTCAGTGCTCAAGGGCCTTAAAGGAGACATTCCTAGATGATCATGGCCCAAGGCTAAGTTCCAATTGGTTCAAACCTTCCTTGTGTATCAGACATGTATGGGGAGCCAGCAGGTTTCTTCCAACATTCCACATGCAAGCAAAGTTGGTGTGTGCCCATGCATTTTCCTTGGGCAGCATCTCTGAACACAGTTTCATGCTGGGACTGGTTAATAGGTGTATCTTGTTGCTTTTGTGAGGAGCTGTCGTTTTATGTAAAGAACAGTAGGTGAGAAAACTGTCTTTACTGAATGTGCCGCCTGTTCAGACTAGTGGTTCCAACTCCTGGAGAGACTGAGACAGGAGAACTACTTGAGCTCAGCCTGGGAAACCTAATCAGAGCTTATCTCAAATGTTGTTGATGATGATGATGATGATATAACTCCTCATTCTATAAATTCTGTAATAACATGATATTTATAACAACTGAGTTTATATAGACACATACATCCATGGCCCTACAGATCATTTAAAGCAACTCCATTACCAGAGAGTGGGTTACTACTTTGTAAGCAGGTTAGCACATATTGTCTGATTAACTAAGGTTCAAGAAGACTAGAAAAGTACCCCATATGAGAGAAGAACATGAGTGTGAAAACTCTGGGATTTTGTCTCTTGTGACATATGGCCTGGAGGATCCACTAACGTCCTCTGGACCCCCGTTATCTCCCCTGTGACTGGAGTTAGCTAAGGCAATGGTGTCTACTTTAATCACATACTCAGGCACACACTTCTAGATTCATACTG
Source organism: Bramus lutescens (assembly GCA_001685075.1). Lineage (NCBI taxonomy): Eukaryota > Metazoa > Chordata > Mammalia > Rodentia > Cricetidae > Bramus > Bramus lutescens. The sequence continues at coordinate 26,909 of LOEQ01004217.1, forward strand.
ATAATTCTGGAGTTGACAGACACAAAATAAATGCAGGTACGACCCACAGACAGGTCAGTGGGTCAAAGCATTTGCTGTGGAAGCACAAGGAACGGAATTCAAATCTCCAGAGCCCAGGTAATAGGTAGAGTGTAATGGTGATCATTTGTAATCCCAGTTCTCTTAGTAGGAAATGGGAGGCACAGAAAACACTGTACATATAAATATGAAAAAATATTTGAAGAAAATAAATCATAGAAAGTATTTTTCAAAGCCATTGGATTCAGAAGTTCTGAGACATTTCACATAACGAGGAATTGAATACAAACTCAGTTTCCGAGGTGAGTTCTATATTCTTGGTACAATTCCTTGAAATGGCTTTTGAAAACATCCTAAAATAAAATCTATGGTCATGGAAAAACAAAGAAATGACTCCTGAAGGCACCTGTGCTGCAGGTCATGGGCTGAAGGTTATACATATGTTTCCACGATCCTCGAATCCTGACTGCACAGTGGCTGCAGCAGACCCCAAATCACATTGTGAGAAGAATCCTACTGTACCATCTATAGGCATACATGCCCTGGCACTTTCCATCCAGTTCCAGGGTGCCTCTCATGTGACAGCACGCAGCAGGTGCATCGTGTGGATGTGCAGGCTGCTCATTCTTGACAAATGATTTGGATGTTTATGGACGATGCAGTGCATACGCACTAGAAATATATAGTGCATTTTTAAAATTCAAACATTTAAAAAACGTTCACTCAAAAAACTAAGATCATTAGCCAGGCATGGTAGCACATATTCTAACCGAATACTTGGGAAGTGGAAGCAAGAGAAATACCATGAGTTGGAGTCCAGCCTGGACTGTACAATGAGTTCCATGACAGGAAGGGCTGGCTATACAGTGAAACGCTGTTCTAGAACAAAATGAAACAAAACAATTATAGCATCAGTGTCCCATTTAACAGATGTATACTCATTTGCTGAAAACACACAAGACACACAACTGGAAAAGAAAAAGAAGTGTAGGAACCCCTAAATTGATGGGGGCAAAAGAAAGCCTGTGAAGATTACTTCACTGTGATCAAGACAACTGGGTTACCTCCTGGTGTTTTAAAGCTATTATTTTGATTCAGGAAAGCACTGCATGGACTTGATGCATGTCTCCTGGAGTCTTAATGTCCTCAACACAAGGATGAGGGTAGGACTTGCAAGTTTTCGGGATGCTACTGTCTTAGTCACTATTCTAGTGCTATGAAGATACACCATGACCAAGACAACTCTTATAAGAGAAACTATTTAACTTGTGCAGTGGTTTGAATAAGAATGGTTCCCACGGGTTTACAGATTTGAATACCTAGTCACCAGGGAGTGAAAGGGTTCAGTGGTATGGTGGTGTGGGAGGTTCTTCTGTCTATGTGTTGCTTTTCTTGGTTAATGAATAAAGAAACTGCCTTGGTCTATTGATAGGGCAGAACTTAGGTAGGCAGGGAAGACGGACCTGAATGCCATTTCCTAAGTCAATATAATTTTTAAGAATATACTAAATCTGTGCTGCTATACTCACAGTGAGTGAGGCCCTCACCCATCATCAAAGAAGATTCTTTTCACAGCCCATCGTGACTATTGCCGACAGCCACAAATGGTCAAAATTCAGGGAACAAATGACAATGTGGTGCCCAGTCCCAGGGGATACATCTATAATGCAATCTCCATACCTAAGTCTTGGGAAACATCATGGAAGAGGAGCTGGAAGGATTGGAAGAGCCAGAGAACCGCAATACTTGCTGCAAGACAGCATCTTTCAGACATGATGGGGAAGATGCTCCCACAAAATCACAGCAATATGGCCATCTAAACAAGACTCGCATAATAGGAAATATTAACTGGCATACCATCATGATTAGAGGACATCTGTCTCCCAAGGCCCCACTCTTTAAAAAAAAAAAGAGTGACCAAGAACCATTAATGGCTGCTGAGAGAAGGAGTCTGTTTTTTACCCCAGGGACAACCCCCCTGATAGGCTATCCAGTGCCAAGTGGTTAGCCCTAAGCACAGGTACTTATGAGAGAGACTAAAGGGACTCAGTATGGTTCTTCTGGAAGATATATAATGAGATAAAGAAGATATTTAAACCAGACTCCTGAGAGCTCTCCTAGAACCCTTTCATTTTGATGTAAGACTCCTGTAACCCAGAGAGAGAAGTCACTTGCTGAGGGACACTAATTGAATGAGGCACAAAACCACTGATTTCTAAAACCAAAAGCTAGTCCCAAACAAATGTATAGGATGGCCAATTTACTTCATTATTGCTCTGCCAAATGATGGCACCCAATGTTTGCAAACAATCCTGGCCTTCCATCTTGTACCGGTTTGCATCCCTGTCCATGGAGGTGCCCCAGACTCTGCTATCACATCGGCCTTAACTGCCAAATGGCTTTGTAAGGTGTCTGGATTTAAGGGATCTTAGTGCTTGATGAACAGGAATTTCGAAAAGAATCAATACTATTTTTAGAAAACCGACTTCAGTCTCTGAATGAGAGAAAGGGCAATGGTTTGAGAACAAGGAACGGGCCAGCCTGTTTTTAGGTTTTTAGATACAAAACACACAGACACATAATGTCACATCTCAATTTTTCAGCCACCTTTGACCTTGGCCTTTTTTCTCATTGTCAGAGAAGTCCCAGCAGTTGTGCAAAGAAAAGCAAGGCTTTAAAATCCGTGTCTTTTTCAACTTCGGACATGCTTCCACATCCACCACGACTTAATGGAGCCTAACGACCAATTAATGGCCTGAAAACCAGCAGGAATCCTCTTCTGCCCGGTAACCTGAAATGAATTATTGATAGACGCTCTCAGCTCTGTGTCCTCTCAGATATTTCAAAGTCAGGGTCAGCCTGTGCATTTTCTCAGTCCGTCTTTACTGAGGTCAAGGTTTGTGAAGCAATGATCTTCAGGGAAAGGGTTAGGGGGAAGAAATCCAGCGCCCTGGGAAGTAGGGAACTGCACGTGACTGGCCTGTCTTTAACCCTGTTCTCTACAAGGTATTAGCCACCTCCACATGGAGGAGGGGGGCTGCTGATGGTTTTTATTCTCTCAAAGTGGGTGGAGCCTCACATCACATTTAGAGACAGGGGCATGTTAATCTCTGCATTTATTATTATGAGAAATAACTTACATTTAAGCTCATGTTTTCTTTTATTTGAGTCTTGGAACAATTCTGTCAAGGAAAATAAGGGAATATAAAATTTTTACCCGCTATGCATAAAAGGAGAAACCTGCACCCTGGGATCATGTGATGGTCCCCTCTTCCTTGCACCCCCACCCATTTTGTATTTCTGGAACAGTGGTGCTGTTTCTTTATAACTGAGCTTGACAATAAGATGGTTCTGAAAAGGTGGCTTTTTTTTAATCACTCAGATTTTAATATTATTCTGCCATGGCAAGCAGTGCATTAGGTACTTCTTAGCAAAATAATTAGTGCATTATTAAAGTGTTCCTTTGAAGCGCTTTAAGCTGACTGATGGCTAAAGAAAAATAACATAATAAAATATAATGGTTAAATATATTATAAACTAATAACTCTTGGAAAACCTCCAAATGAAAACTATTTAGGGTCATAAAAATATTTAACATCCATTATTTAAAACTATGGAAAGAACCTCCTAATTCATTCTTTTGCAAAGGAGCTCAGATTAATCACTGCCAAACACCCATATGCAGATGTGTTTCCTGTACACACCACTAAGGTGTTTTGGTTTTCCTACCAGAGCTTATCACACTGGTGATATTTCATGGGATGCTGCATAGTTTCATAATTATTAAATATGTGGGGTTTTCCCATTTATATCACATCTACAAATTAATTATTGGCCATTGGGCCCTCACTAATTTTCTCTGTCATGATTAGTACGGCTGAGATGTTTCCACATGGACTGGCTCTCCTCCGTCTGAGCTAAACTTCTGGATGTGACTAGATCAAAGCACTCAGACGCTCTACTGCCGATGCTGTGAGCTCTGACACTGGCATAGAGGACAACGCCATCCCATTCACTGGCACCAGTTGCTAGCATGTTTATTGGTGTGGAACCAGAGACTCCTCATAGTATATGGTACTTAGGCTTTTCAAATGTGAAAACACATCTTCTACCCATTAAATAAACAATGTGATATTGGCATATGAGAAAAAAATGGGTCTGGAAAGAAGAAAAGAAACAAAAAATTAAGACAAACAATATTCTAGATGGCGGAATCTAAAATCATTAGGGGAAAATAAAAGTTCAGTAAGGAAGAAGTGTGGACAAGTGTGAATATTTAGGACAAGAAAGAACAGGTAGACACCATCAATCACTGACAATTTTTAGTGCACAAATAGAAACCTTCTGCCTTACAAGAGTCACAGGAAGCAAAATCAAAAGACAGAGAAAATTAAACATTCCTCTCACACAGAAGTAGCTTAGAAAAATTCACAACATACAAGCAAAAAAAAATCTCACTTTCAAAATAGAAAGTGTCTCTTAAATGTCCCCACAGGCCTGTGTCTTGAAGGCTTGGTCCCACCCAGCTCTTGGGGGTTCTTGGACCTTTTAAGGACCTCATCTAAGGAAGTCAGGTTTAGACCAGTCAGTCATTTGGAAAGAACACTCTCTAACTTGTTCAGCTCACTGCAGGCTGTACAGTGTGATCCAGGTTCCCAATTTTGTGGGCTGTCACCAGTGCTGGACTGGGCTTTGGTGATACATCTGTCTTCAAGTCATTTCTGTTCCTTTAAGGAACCTCAATAAAATATGTTGGTTAACCACCTTGGGCCTTGGTGGTACCCATCATTTGCTCTGTTGTGGGCTCCCTATCTGGGCTAAGTGGATGTGTATGAGTGTCTCTCCCGGGAAAAGTCTTGTCATACAAGACAATATATCTCAACTGAGCCTGCTGGCATAAGCCTATAATTCCAGAATTAGTAAGATCAGAAGGTCAGGGATAGTGTCAGATCCATGAGAGCCTCTCCCAAAAGGAAAGGAGGGAGGGAGGGGGAGAAGTGAAGAAGGATGTCAAATGTCACACCATACAGCACCTGAGGACTGCGGTCTTGAGCATCCCTTGATGCCTGGGTGATAGGATGCCTTACTTAGTCACAGACCTGAAGGGAGCCGTTGTGCTCAAGGAGCAATGTGCCTCAGCACAAGAAGAGAGTGAAGCTCTGCCTCTGTTTGGAGAAATGCCAGAGGAGATGAGACTAGATGTAGGATGTGCCCATATACTCTTTCTTAAACACAGCCCAGTGGAGAAGATATTCTCTTTTAGTCATTTACACTGAGCTATATATTTGTCTCCACTCCCCTGCCTCCCCCCTCCCCTTCTACTCTCTTTCCTGATCCCCATGCTCCCAATTTACTCAAGAGATCTTGTCTTTTTCTACTTCCCATGTAGATTAAATCCATGCATGTCTCTCTTAGGGTACTCATTTTTGTCTAGGTTCCCTGGGATTGTGAATTATGGTAGATGGAAGCCTGCTTGTTTGTTTCCCGGTCACCTAGACCCAAAATAACCACACAGAAACTGTGTTAATTACAACACTGCTTAGCCCATAGCTTAGGCTTCTTATTAACTAAGTTTTGCATCTTAAATTAAGCCATTCCTATTTTATTTTTTACCACGAGGCTCATGTTTACTGGCAAGGTTTTGGCAAGCGCCAGCAGGCATCTTTCTCCTTAGGCAGCTACATGGTGTCTCTCTGACTTAATCTACTTTTCTCCTCTATCTCTGCTTGGAATTCCTCCCTTGCTTTATTCTGCCCTGCCAGAGGCCCAAAGCAGCTTCTTTATTAACCAATGGTAACAA
>LOEQ01004217.1:33065-57234 GCA_001685075.1 Bramus lutescens
ATTTGCATTTCTCTGATGGCTAAGGATGTTGAGCATTTCCTTAAGTGTCTTTCGTCCATTTTAAATTCAGAGAACATATTCTTTAATGTACTAGTTTCACCAATTCCTTGAGAACTTCAAAAATGCATACAATGTAGTTTTTGTCATGTCTACCTCCCATGCTTACCCTTAAGAATTCCTATATCCACCCTCCGTCTCTCCATCATTTTTCCAATTTCATGGGTATTTTTAGCCCGCTCAGTTCAGTTTATGCTGTCCAGTTCATATACTCCTTGGTGTGGGGCCATCAACACGGTTAACCTACCAGGGACCACGCCCTTCAAGAAAACTGACTCTCCCTTCTCTGGAAGCCCTCAACTGTCAATAGCTCCTCAGCTAGTTCTGGGGTCATCTTCAATTCCACCATTCTGAAGATTAGGATGTCAATGTATGAATTCAGGAGCCACACCACCACTCACAGTCTAACAGATAGGCATTGCTACGTGCAGAAAGCCCATCTCAAAAGGCAAAATCATATATGTTTCATTAGATGACATTCTACAAAAGGTGCAACTGTGGAAGGAGCAAAAGTAAGAGCATTAGTGGTCAACAGTGATACCATGTTGGAGGAGGAAGAGCTGAGTTGGGAAAGTACAGGTTTCTTTTGTAAGATGTTCTATAGTGTTCTAACACGTTTAAATGATACTCTGCGTGATTGAAAACTGCTGAATGCTGTAGCATCAAGAGTGAGCCCACACGCACACAAATTTATCATTACTGATGGAGGAATTTCAAAACAGAATGCAGACTGTGCCCGAGCCTCCTAGCTGTGTGACAAATATATGGAAGAAGATGACAAGGGAGGAAGACACTGACTCAATGTGGCTTTAGCACCCAGGGGAATCTGTAAAGTCAAAGGCTTGTGAAGAAAGGGCCTGTTCACACTAGGGCCAGCTGATAAAGCTGGGTACCACAGACTATGATGACGAGAGGCAGGGTTCTTGCTGTCATACCTGAAGTTTACGGATAACCTTGAATGACCCATGTGATTGTGTATCACACCTAAACACCAGTCTAAGCTCATCTTAGCTTTACATAGGTGAGGGCTGTTGTGCATTTATTTTCTAGAGTTGCTGTCTGTGGGCGAGCTGTATACGCACATACATCTTGTTCTGTCAGCCAGACAAGCACAGAGATCACACCACACAAGGAACAGCTCTGCCTCCCACCCTGATCTGGTTTCTGCTAACTGTCTCCATCAGAATGAGTTGGCTTCCTGGAAAACGGATGACAATAGGTTTGGGATAAGAAATATACAAGGTGGTAAAAGAATACTAAGTGTAAACAAAAGTGCCCTGGTGGGGGTTTGCCAAAAGGACAGAGGAGCCGGCTGAACAGGTTTCAGGAGCCACGTCTCAATAACTGGGCAATGAGTGATTCCAAGAACTAACGCCAAATAAAACAAAACAGCGTTGAAATTGAGCTTGAATTTTAAAAGAAATATTTTATAAAATACTTAACTATGGAAGCTCACAAAGAGGGTCAATGGGTAAAGTACTTGCTGCCAAGTTTGATGATGATCTGAGTTTTACTCCTGGGTCCTAAAGAGTGGATGGAGAAAGTAGACTCCTGACTGTTCTACAGATGCCATGGCATGTCCAGCACTGTCTTCTCAGGTATATTGGGTTTTGTTTTCCTGTCTCATATCTAGCTCTTCTAATGAGTCCCAATCACCCCTTTCATCTTTAGTGACCCTTGACCCACCCAGGGTGTTCTTCCCACTTGTTTACAGCCAGAAGTTGCTATTGTTGGGTTTGGGTGGCTGGTCAGCTCAAAGGGCTCACAAATCACCCCGCTGTATATTCACAAACTGATTTTTTTTTATTTTATCAAAAGGCACATTTGTCCCTTTATGGAAAATTGTTCAACAACCATTTTAAAATTAATGAAAAAGCCAAATGCATTATTTTCTATTCTTCTTGGTACACAATCAACTGAGTTTAGATAATATATTTAATCACATGAGGTCTCATAAATAACGTTTGACTCTGAGGTTTGAAAATGGGCAAATCGCTGAATTTCCAAAAATAACAGCAGCCTCACCTAAGAAACACATAAGGCATAGCCTGTCCTGGGGAGGAACTGCAGGGATGCTTGGAGTGCAGCCTAGATAAGGTGGCCCATTGTTCACTGGCCATGGATCCTGCAGCAGAGTCACCATTTAAGGCAGAGATGCATGGAGATGCTCTCTCCTCAGACTCTCTGCATCTGTCAGACAGTCAGTGGCCATGGACAGTACAATGGATGCTGCCCATCCTCAGCTGAGGAACAGGGGCTGCCAGGCAGTAGATGGGAATCATCACTTGAGTTATTGCTACATTAGGATCCCCGCTTCAGAAGAGCAGGCTCTGGGGTTTGGCATTTGGCAATCGAATACTTAAAAGGCACTTAAATCTATATTGTTTGTTTTTCAAATTATTGAGGTGCCCACCTCCATCCATCATCGTTCAGCCTTCCTCCTCTTCCCTTCCTCCTTTGTCTTCTTCACGCTTCCTCTGCCAGCTTCTACTCCATCTTTTCCTCCTTGTCCTCGTTCTCCTCCTCTTCCTCCCCTTCCTGTTCTTCTTTCCTTTCTCTTTGAGGCAGGGTTTCCTGTAGATCAGGTGGGCCTTGAATTCCAGTTCTCCTGAGACAGGTGTTTAGAAAGTGATAGATCATTTGACAGACTAGTTGTGCTTGATCCAAGGACCCAAAATGCCAGGTACTTACAACCATTAAACATTGAGTCCACTCCCTTCTGCTAAGGAACATTAAGGACATGGACTCTCACAGGAGTAGACAAAGCAGAAGTAATCAATATAAAGAATTACTATAGAAAAGTGAGAAAGGGAAGGAAAACGAGAAATTACAGGAACACGAGAGAAATTCCCAAGAGAGGGATGGATTTCCGAGAGAGAAAAAAAATCTGCTGAACTTCTTTATGTGGAATTTTTATAGGGCCATGGCAGAAACGACAGAGGCTGTCCCGAGATTAGCTCATTCTTCTGGCTACCATAGAGGGAAACAATGGAGGAACTGCATCCTCTGTCTGCTCCTCTGGCCCGACCAGATAAGGATCGTGTGCTGTTCCTGTGTTGAGGTGGCTACACTCCCTCTTCTGCTTGTTTCTGACTCCAGTTTTGCTCATTGTGGACTTAGATTGTCTATCAGCTAGTACTCACTTGGCCACCATTACTACTCTGTGACCTTGCAGGTGTCTCAAAGCTACTAATCCTCCTAAGGTCTCTCTGTTCTCAGGCTTACAAGATCAGCTTGCAGCTTTACGTGGCAGAGAGCTAATTTTATCCCAGCCTCCAATATTTAGTTGCCATCTTCGTTGGTCACTTCATATTTAGCTTCTGGTCTATGTGTGGCCTGAGAAGTTATCATTCTGTTACAATTGGCTACATTAGGATCAAGGACTCATGAGAGGACAATAATGGCTCACATATGCTCCTGGAGGCTTGGGAGGCAGGGAAGCTGGCATGCCATCACTGGCCCAGAGCCTTCTCTTCCTCTTACCTGTTTAGCTTGACTCTAACTCAGCCGCCAGCCCTCTCCTCCATCTTCCTCAGTGCTCTAGACTCTGCTGTGCTGATCCTTATTCTTCCACTGAGCTCCAGCTTCTCACTGAGCCACTTGTGAGCAATTTGCAGCTTTCAGCATGGACGCTTCCATGTTAAACCTTACTACCCGCAGGGCGCCAGCTCCTGCATCACTCCCATCTCTACCTCCTAAGTGCTGTGACTACAGCTATGTGATGCCCTACCCTGTTTGAGCTTAACAAATCCAGAGACCAACGCCTTGCTTAGAAGGATAGTGTAAAGAGCATGAACTCAAAAAGAAACAAGGACCAGTTGTTTCTACTCAGAGCAGGCAAGTGTCCATCAGACAGAAGGCGGAGGGGAGATGCAGGGTGGATTAGCACAGCTGCTTTTGAGGACCGGCGCTCCAGGACTCTACATCTGCAACACTTGGGCTGGGTACAACCAGCAGGAGGCTGTGTCCTCCCGGCACTACCAGAAGACAGTTTGGAAGCTGTGTCGGTTACGTTCCTGTCGCTGTGATAAAAGATCATAACCAAGGTCACTTATAGAAGGAAGACTTTCTTTGGACTAATGCTTCCAGAGGCATGAGAGTACATCATGTCGGGGGAGTGTGGCTGCAAGATACAGGCAGGGGGCAGGAGCAGGAATCCTAGAGCTCGCCTCTTCAAACTCAAGCACGAGGTAGAGAGAGGTGGCTCGAGGCTTTTCATCTCAGAGTCCATCCCTCCAGCAAGAATGCAGACCCCGTAATCTCTCCAACATGCCGCCAGCTGGGGACCAAGTGCTCAAATGCCCAACCTAGAGGGACTATTTCTCATTTAAACTACCACAGGAGTCCATGATTTACAAAGGAAGTGCTTTGACGTCAGAGAGTGGACGCTAGTGGCAGACGCTTTGAGATAAGAGAACAGAAAGACAGCAGGCAATGCCCTATAGGATGGGATCTCCAGAAGGAACAGCTAATGGCAGGTGCGTGAACAGCATCCTTTCCCCCTGCATTCTTGAAGCAATCTATGAAAAAACAAGGCTCCCCCGTGGCCAGATAGGCACAGAGAACTTCAAGGGCTCAGCGCACGTGGGTTAGCCTGCTGCCAGTGGGAACAACTGCCCCCTGGAGGCTCTGCAGGGAGTGTGTCACTATTCTCCAGGGTTCCCAAATGGACACCACACCTCTGAAAGTCGATTAGAAGCTTCGAAGCTTGAAACAGCCAGAGTCCAAGCAGCAAGGTAAATGTTAGGCAAATGAAGTTTCCCACGAGCCGTACAAAGAGGCAAAGGTGAAATGAAAAATAGCTCCAACATTTTCGGGGGAAGATATCCCGGAGTTTGCTGTCTGAACTGCAAGTGTCCCAGAAAAAAAGACCAGATGGGAGGGATGTCAATGAAAAGCTGGTGGCAGAATTTAATCTCTAGGATAGCTGTTGATGGCCTCAGTTCTCTGGCTTCAAGTTAATCAGTCTGAGACCTCAGGTGCAAAACCCATCTGCACGGTGTCTACTTCATACTTTGGAGCTCAGGGAACTCTTGTAAGGTTTCTTTGGTCCAAGGAGAAGTGTGGAGTTGTGATCAGGAGAGAAGGCACCAAAGGCAGGGTAAAGGTGTGAACCTGTAGCATTCTCAGGCTGCCTTGGTTCGTGCCCGCCATGTCAACAGCTGACTCCGTTCACTCCAGGGACCTTCTCTTCATTGCTTCTTTGCTCAGGCCTCTGGTGACCAGAACCCAGCAGCTCTTGTCCCTTGTTGCTTTCAGTCTCCTGGATGTGACTGTCACCACAAGAAAGTCGTCAATAGCAGGACACATCAAGATGGCAATGCTGTAGCTTTGCATGGTTTGCTTGCCTCTGTTCCTGGGAACTCAGGCCTGCCCAGTCTTGTCTCAGAAGGCATTTTCTCTTTGCTTTTCCTGGATTGCCTCAACTGCAAGATCAGCAAGAGCTTCCAGCGGGCTGGTAAGTATTTTATCCATGTCACACTTTATCCTAAATTATCATCATCATCATCATCATCATCATCATCATCATCATCATCATCACCTGGATCACCCCGTTCATGAGTCCAGAGTGGAAGCCTTCAGTCTCATCCTTCAGTCTATAGTGGGGAGGGACAGAAGAGAGTATTGATTCTTGTGTGCTTCTAAGAGAGAACTCTGGACCAGGATGAAGCTGTTCTAACAAAATTTGCCCCTGTCTACTTCTGTCATGGCCACTACCCGAAGAATTCACACTGAGCAGCAGTGTGTGTATGGGACAGGGTGTCTGTGAGGGAGTAGTATGTGGTACATATATTGTGTTTGTGGTGTGTGTGTGTGTGTGTGTGTGTGATGTGGGGGAGAGTGCCAGTGCTGCATGTGTGTTGCATATGTGAGGGTATTGTGTGTTTGTATGTACCTGAGTGTGTGTGTGCCCACATGAGCTATATGGTGTGTGTGCGGGGGGAGATTGTATATGTTGTGTGTCTGTGTGTGAAGAATGTGGAATATGTGTCTGTGTGTAGTGGGTGTGTGTTACTCTTCTGTGTGGTGTGAGGGATACGCAGTGTACCAGAAGCCCTGTGAGGAGAGTCCCAGCCCCACTGTGTGACGAGTGCAAGGCTGGGTTCTTCAGTCTGTCTCTCCAGTCACAAACCTGACCATTCTTTCTCAACTTCCTGTCTCCTGGATCACATTGTACAGTGGGAACCTCACCACAGAGAAGGGACGGGATTATAATTAGTCTCCTGAGAGGCGGGAGCCCCTTCTTGCTCTCCACAGGGCTTCTCATCTCCATTTAACCCATCTAGCCTAATTAATCCTCCCTGTGCTTACTGATCAAAATATAGGGACAGGGGCTAGGATGTGGCTCAGTTGGAAGAGACTTGCCTCCAACACCCAGGGTTCTGAGTTTAGAAAAGCATTAGAGCAGATGCAGGAGCATCGTGGTGAGTAAAACGGCCTTGGGTGTTACTCAGTTGTACTGTGTGAGCATCGGTTACGAGTATATCACAACCCTTCCTGCTAAGGATCAAGCACTTTAACTTCTTAAAGTGACAGAGAACATTTATTTAGTGCCCATTTATGTGAATGTATTATCTGGTTTTCAAAGCCACCAAGGAAGTAGGGGGTTAGTTTTTTCTATTTCCTTTAGTTTCTCTCTCTCTCTCTCTCTCTTTTAGCTAGAATGTGAACTTGAGATACTTCAGGCTAGACTTGAACTTCTGATTCTCTTGCTTCTACCTCACCAATGCTGGGGTTATAGGGGTGTGCTGCCACATGCAGCTTAATGGGGGTTATCAGTCATTCTGCAATGTGTGATTGAGGCTCAGACAACTTGTAATCAGCCCTAAGTCACAGGGCTAGCGAAGGAATGAAGTTGGGTCTGAACCCACATCTCCCCACAGTCTCCACGTCTCCATGACACCTTGCCCCCTTCCCCGTCACTTGTAAGCCGTCTGGAAGGTGGCTCCATGTTTAGATTGAGGGAAGTCTGTCTTCCTGAGGGCGGCCCCTGTCTTTTCTCCCATTCTAGGAGTCGGATCCTTTTAAAACCATGGTGTCACCACAGAGACACGTAAAGGACAGCTCAGCTTGGCTGTGAGGAGGACCCTGAGACAGGATGTGGGTGGTCTCTTCCTTTATGAGGCATTTGAGGCCGTGTCTGCTTCCCCTCTGAGAAGTGTGTCTGATTTATACACCCAGCTCTTGGGGGGAAACTTACATCTTCCTGTCTTCGCTTCAGATCCTAAACACAATTGTGTTTCCGTCCTTAAAAAAAAGAAATGTTCCATTTCTCAATAGAACATTTCCTGTCCGTTGCCGTCGCAGTGGTTTCACCTTCGCGCAAGTTACCCACTGCCTCACGTGCGTCCCAATTCCTCCTCATTAGGCTACTTCTTCTCTCTACGAAAGGGCCGAAGAAGGAAGGCGTGGTGTTGAAGAAGGGAAGGGAAAGAGGAGGAGGGTCTGGGAGGAGGGAGGGGAGGAGGAGAAGCCCTTCTGCTCAGGGTGCCGCTTCTCTGTAGAATCTGGTATGAGCTTTTCCTGCTACCTTAGTTCACATGGCACCAGAGCGTGGCATGGTCAACTCTTTCCTCCTCTCCAAACCACACCCTGACTTTGCTGCGAAGCCCTTCTCCATTCCACGAAGCCAGCTGTGGCTCTTCCCCTCAATGAGGTGGGATTCTGCAATTCGAACGAAGATTTAAATAAAAATAATCATATTGAACACTACTCATAAGTACCCTGTAGGTTGCTATCATTCCTTTGGATAGAAGGAAGGGTGGAGCTCAAAAACACCAACCAACCTCCTCAAAGTTAGAAACTTAGTGAGATTAAACATCTTCTTTAAAACAAAAACAAAACAAAAACAAACCCTTCAAAACCCGGGTTCCCAGGACTAGAGGGAGCAGAAATCCCAGGTTCTGAGTTTGTCTGCAAGCCACTTTTCATGGAGTTTTAGTTTCAAATCTAGGCCCCGTTGTTTGCTAGTTCTGCAACTTCTTGCCTGGGTGTGAAGAAAGGCATATAGCTTGGTCTCTTTACGCTTCAGTGCGCTCACTTGTGAAGTACAGATAGTTACAGATTGTGACTCATGAGACCCGCATGAAAGAAGGCCTGTGATGGCTGTGGCTCCGGATCCAGTGTGCTCTCTGATCTCCATACATATCACTGTAGGCTGAAGGTGAGGACACAGAAGACACGCTGTGCTTAGTCTAGGTGAGCGCCAGGTGCCCTTGCAGTGTGGTTGGAGGACAGTCCCTGAGGGAGATGGTACCAAAAGGTGCCGCTCTCATTCTTCAGGGAATGTGGCCTGAAAGGCTAATTTCATTTTAGAACAAATAACCAAACCCCCACTTTCATTACCTGGTTCTCAGTAGCTGGCGGCCTGCTGTCTTCCATAGGGCACCTCACCAGAGAGCAGTCTAAGGTCACAGGCCCCTTTGTGGGAGTCTTATCACAGGAATTAAGAAACCCAATCAGGCAAGAAGGCTTTTAGCAGCCTTTTCTGGAGAGATCAAAGTTCAGAGGGCCCTGCTCTCCAAGCCCTGTCTGCCTGTGGGTCACACAGCCAGGGCTCACAGGCTTCCTGGCAAAGGGTGAATGAATTGTTGGTGCAGAAAAGAAGCCCTTGCGAAGCAAGAAGTCAGCCCGATGTGTGTCTCCTCTTTGCTACCACCAGGGTCTGAGCAATTGTTCATCTCTGACAAAGGCAGTGTTTGTGTCAGGGTGTAATTAAAAGACTCAACAATTCTCAGGAGAAAAGGGAGACTTGGAAAAGAACATTCCTTTCAAGGGTAGCCATGGTTCTGTACTGTGCCCAGAGCTGACAAGTCCCCCAGAGGGACTGCCGCCCCTAACTGGCTGAGTCTCGCCACATTGTAAGAAGGTGTCTCCAGTCCAAAGTATAGACATGCATTCAGATGCAGCCATTGCAACCACTCAGCAATCTGGTTTGGTCTCAGGTTGACTTGGGCACAGAAGCAGTTGGATACTAGGATTTCAAAGCTATGGACATCTCTAGAAGGTTTAGTCTCACCCCATTTCACAGATGAGAAAATTGAGGTGAATACAAACACTGTTTTTGTGATGTTTACATGAAGATTCAAGGTCTGACACTCACTAGAGGCCCTTCAAATAGTAACAAGTGAACCTTTTCCAACAGAGGTGGCTAGACCACAAAAAAATGGGCCAATTCAGCCTCATGAACCCCCAAAGCTAAATCCTTATTGAGTCTGTTAGAATACCTGGATGCCCCTCAGGTGATGACTCTGGGATTTTATGAAATTTTCATACATGAGACCTAAGATAATGTGTTTGTTTTCCTAGAAACATACAGAAAGCAAACTAAATTCAGAACAATACAGTCACCAAACCGCCTGTGGCAGAAACAAGGATATCTCGAGTTTCATGTTTCGCTGAGAGACCAGAAGGCTTGCAGTCCCAGAGACAGGAGCCCCAGTCTGCTTTACCATGCTCGATCACCAGGGCTGCCCTCTCCCTGTCCTCTCCAAGCCCCAACTTCCTCCCTCCTCATGGAAGGCAGTGCCTGCCCGCCTTCTGGGCTCTGATGTGTTGATGGGCAGGGCACACTGGCTCCTCTGTGCAGATCACAATGTAAAGAGTGTTATCCAGCGCTGCGCTGGATTCCTTTCATGGATTTCAGCTACTGCAACCTGTAAAGAGCACCAGCCCTTCCCGAAAGTACATGCTGGTCCGTATATGTGCTCTGGACTCTGCTTGAAGGGAGCGGAAATCCACAGCAGAAAGTGTGTTCTGCCCATGCGGTGTCCGGACCCATGCTCGAGGATGTGGCTATACTTGTCTGGTGTAACTCAGGAAAGCTCTATGCCCCGTGAGCCTGACCGCAAGTTTACATGGTAAAAAGCGCATGTGTGCATGCATGTACCTGAAAGCCAGGTTCTCTATCTTGTTTGCACCCTCTGTGGTGACTTAAACGAGGAATGTTTCCCGCAGGTGCAGGCATTTGAAGATTTGGCCCTGCACAGGTGGATCCCCATAGGTGATGCTTGCAAAGGTTTAGAGGCGGGCCCTCCTGGAGGAAGTTACGTCACTGGGAGCAGGCTTTGAGAACACAGAGAGTCGACCTACTTCTAGTTCATTCCTTTGTGGAACGTCTGGGAGCTCTCAGCTTTCTGCACCTTCATCCCTCTGAAACCTGAAGCCAACATTAACTCCTCCTTCCAGAAGTTGCTTTGGGTCATAGTGTTTTCCATGGCAACAGGAAGCAGCTAAGACGCCCTTGTTGTTTAAAGGCAACGGATGAAGCAAAGCCTAGGCCAGAAAAGTCCATATTAGAGGTTGATATGCATCCTTAATGAGCATTCAGATAAGGACAGTGGAAAAAAAATCAACCCAAAAAACCATCATGATGGTGCAATGAGTCAGTCTTGCTTTTTAGCTGGGGTCATCTGTAAAGAGGAGATTGCAATTGAGAGTGGACAATGACCCAGCACCATTAGAAAGGGGCTCATGAAGTTCCTGGTTCTAAGGCGTTGCTGCTCATGCCCCCGTACCTTGTCCTGTATGTTCGTATTCAGGCATCTGTACTGGCCTGCCCTTGGGGTCCTGACAGGACATCCTCAGCTGCGTCCACTAAGCACCTCCAGTGCACTTTAGCTAATTTCTCTTGTAAAAGGTAGGTCTCTCTCTCTCTCTCTCTCTCTCTCTCTCTCTCTCTCTCTCTCTCTCTNNNNTCTCTCTCTCTCTCTCTCTCTCTCTCTCTCTCTTTTTCTTCCCTCTCCCTCTCCCTCTCCCCTCCCTCCCTCTCCCTCTCTGCCTCTGTGGGTGTGTGGGTGTCTCTCTCTTCCTCTCTGTATCCCCCTTTCTCTCTCTCCCCCTCTCTCTTTTCCACCACTCTTGTGCCCAGGGACCAGTCTCTGCACCCCTCTCTGTCCACTTCTCTGCCCCTCCTTCCTCCCTTCCAATAAACCTATGTGAGCCTCGTTGCATGGCATGACTTCTTCGTGGCATTTGTAAATAAATTACAGCACTATATCCACACACATATAGGTGGACTCCAATAAAAGAGTATATGAAGCTGGGAAGTAGTTGGGGTTGGGGGCAATTGGAGGGGTGGTGGATTTCATCGAAATAAGCATGTGTGAAATTCTCCAATAAAATAAATGTTTAAGAAAAAAATAAGTCTTGCTTTGCCTTGTGCAGGGGACAGGAAAAAGTAAACAAAGATATCTCTGTCCAGGGAGATGGCAGGAACCAGATGCCCTGAGCAGAGTGTGAGGGGATTCCATCCACTTCTTTGTGACCTCATAGGCCCCTCCCATCTGTTCCTTGAAGTTTTTACCTTCCTTCCTTTTAATGTGGGAATCCTGAGGGCAGGGACTAAACAAATTCATTTTCTTCCAGAATGAAAGGGCCTGACACAATAGAAATGGTCCCACAATGGGTACTGGCTGGTACCCTGGTGTTTTGAGTTTGGGACAGCCTGTCGCTGTGGGGAGGTTCATCAGGCAGGTAGAACTTCAAACACAGCCTCCAGAATTGAGATGACGGTGACAGTGCGACAGAGATCGTTTTTGCAGTTGTGGGCACATCAGGTTTTCAGAGAAAGACCTAAGGTGTAGAGAGAGTAACTCAACACAGCCAGAGGGCAGGCAGAGCAAGCCCAAGGGAAGACAAACCAGCAGTAAGAAAGTGTGAGTAAGAACTTCTTCCTACTGGGTTGATTTTAATCCACATTTTATTTCATTTTGGACAGTGGGTGGAAGATTGCTGCTGGGTGAGGCATATCAGTAATATAATAGCTTTTCAATTTATTTATCTGTTTTTTGCTTTTGAGACAGGATTTCTCTGTGTAGCCCTGGCTGGCCTGTAGACCAGGCTGGCCTCGAACTCAGAGGTCTGCCCACCTCTGCCTCCTGAGCGCTGGGATGAAAAGTGTGTGCTCCCACCTCCTGCCAAGCGCAATCGCTTTTAAATAGTGCCTTTGCATTGGCTGTGGTGGGATTGCCTTGTAGGTTTTTGCAGCTTTATTCTGGACTCCAAAGATGGCGCTGTACCACGTGTCAGGGCTTGAGCGACGTCTCCTGGGCAGATCATCCTGTCACAGGAGATCTCTTACAGAGACCTTATCTTAGTTGGCAAAGCGTTCCATCTATCAGGAGAGGTTGAAGATGCGTAACCATCGTGAAAGAGCAAAATCAAGGGCCTCAAGAGTACCATTAGCCAACAACACTCTGTGGGTTCTGTGTACACGTCTGTGTGCTGAGAGGGTCCGCAGGTTGGACCCTCTGTTCAGTAATGCTGGTGTTTCCTGTGTGCATCTACAAGTTTTCTTTCAACCAGGTTAAAGTGACACACCCGGCATGTGTTGCAGTTTTGGTGAATCGATTTTCAAACAGATGTTTGCTGTTGGCGAAAAACAAAATTGGAGTTGGTTTGCTGACTGTCTCACTCCAGCTGGGTGTTGTGTGTTCCTCGAAGGCCCATGTGGTAAAGGTTTGGGCCCCAGGGCTTGTGGGAGGTAGTGGAACCTGCAAACAAGTGGGGTCCTATGATGGGATCTTTGGCTCATGGGAGGGATTCCCATGAAGAGCAATGGGAGACCCTGGCCCCTCTCCACTCTTTTCTGTTTCCTGGCTGTGAGCTGGGTGGGTTGATTCTGCCACCAGCTCCCTCCATGTGTTGCTGCCTTGCTGTAGGCCTGGAGCAACAGGGCCAAATGATCATGGGCTGAAAACTCAGGAACAATGAGGTCACATAAGCGTTTTTAACTCTACAGGTTGTCTCAGGCGTCTTGTTACAGT
This sequence comes from Bramus lutescens, assembly GCA_001685075.1. NCBI lineage: Eukaryota > Metazoa > Chordata > Mammalia > Rodentia > Cricetidae > Bramus > Bramus lutescens. Next base: position 45,890 of record LOEQ01004217.1, read on the forward strand.
AACAGAAAACTACTCACGCTGGACTGATGGTATTTGCCATATTTGATATATAAATCTGTGACCATGGAGTAGGTTTCCTTCTTAAATTTACACTTTCGCTGATTACTCTTTCAGCTGATTTGATTGAGAAACATTTTAATGAATTCATTGATTTGTAATCAGCTGATTACTTAATTTTCTATAAAATAAGACCACATTCATTTCCATTTTTTATAGTTCTCTTAATGAGTATATTCCAGAGAGTCCTAATATGGGCATGTGTTTGATGCTATTTGGTAGATAGTCACTATTTAAATGCATTGTGCTCATGAAACCCTTGAGATGAAAACTTTCTTCATACAAAAAAAAATAGTGATCAACAGACATTAATTCAGCTACTCAAAAGAATATTGATATGTTCTTAATGGTATTGATATGTTTTGTTTTAATTTGATCTGTTTGTAGTCCATGTAATCACTATCATCCCATCATCTATGAATTCATTGTGATGATCAAGGATCTTAATATGTTTCAATGATCTGATGGTCTAGCCGCATTATCTGCAGGTTCAAAACGGATTTGAATACCCTATAAAGACACCGTCAGGTCATTCTAGAAAAGGTTTTCTTATGTGTCTCTGTGTGTGCCTACATGTGTGTATGTGCACCTTGTGTGTGCAAGTGCACACTGGAGCGAAACAGGGAGTCAGATCCCCAGAAACTGACAACCACATGGGCTCTGGAAACTAAGCCCAGTCCTCTCCCCAAATAGCCAGCCCTCTTAACGGCTGCGCCATCTCTCCGGACCCAAGTAAAATAATTTTTAAGCTTACACTATTGTCTCCCAACTAGTTACTTTCTTCTCATGATATGTAAATTTTGGAATAATCATTAAAGATACCAGAAATAGCTTCAACTTGGAGAACTGTAGTATGAGTCCAGTAAAGTCTCAAAGAGCTCCTAGAATATTCTGGAGCTTGAAGTTGCACAGATAAATCACAGGCACCAACTTGTGGATGAACATCTATAAGCAGCTCACTACAGGAACATCTCTCTTCAGGCCAACACTCTCTACGCTGGTCATCTTGAAGGCTGTGTTGTGAAACCACCAGCTAGTCAAGCTTCTACTGAGAGTTACCCAGGTAAAGTACCAAGGTTCTTGAAGCGAGTTACTCACTATTTGTGCTGTGTCATGGCTACACCCTGTAAACAAGCATGCTAATTAATTCGGTTTCGAAAGATACTGAGGACAGGAACACCAATGGCATCTTGGTCATCGTTCACGGACCATTATTGAGTTGTTAAGTCTGTTTTGGTTGGATATTGGTGAGAATGGAATCCTCTGTTTACAGACCTGGTGGCTAGACACTTGCTTTCCTAAGGGTAATTCTAGACCTCCAGATGGAGAGCTTTGTCTGGCCTTACTCCACGCTGAAAATTCCTAGCACAGGAATGGTTTATTTTTCAGCATACAACGTTCCCCATCTCCATGCTCTTGTGTGAGACTCGAGTGAGCTAGTGAGCGAGTGAGCAAAGCGAGACACTGGACCCTGCATCCCTTCTCTACCAGTAATCATGAAACATTCTGCCATTTTAATTCACTGTAGTTGAAGTACATGTGTTTGAAATATTCGTCTTACTTCTGTTTAAGAAGTCCCAGTATGGGTCCTGCGGGACATTTCAGTCACTAAAATGCTTGCCCCATAAGCATGGTGACCTGAGCTGGGTCTCCGCTACCCATAAAAATACCTGGTTTGGTGGTTATCCCAGTGCTGAGGAGGTAGGAAGAGGGGTTCCTCGGTTAGCTGATCTAGCCTAGGAGGTAAACTCCAGAGCAGTGTGAGGCCTTCTCTTCAGGGGATTGATGGTGTTTCTGAAGATGATACCTGGTGGTGACCTCTGGCCTCTACCTGCAAGCACACACACAACGCCCATACACGAGTCTGCACACACACTCATGAAAAAATAACTCACTAAAATAGCATGTGCTGGGATATGTCCGGACGTTAATGTCATCTTATCATCTTATTGTTGCTCTCTCGCTTCAGGTTTCCTCCCATTTCTTCTGGCTCGAATATATACTGCTCCGTTCATAGTTTCAGCTAATGATTTGGATGATGGACTTTCTTTTTCCATCCTGATGGGTTACTTTAAAAATTGCAAATTTTAACCTATCAATGTTAACTGTTATGTTTATGCTCTTCTTCCAAATAAGGCAAATTCCTCTGAATATTTAAGTTCTAGTTTCCCCATACTTATTTATACGTTGGTGTCTAGTTTTGACTTTGTATAATTTAACTCTTCCCAAACAGTGTTATTCTCACTCTATATAATAAATTAGATTTGGTTTTCACTGCTAATATCATTCATTTTGTTATTTTTCACATTTCCATCTTTCTTCCATCTAGGAGCACCTTGTTACAACTCCTAATTATACCCTTCAGACTTTCTTATAGTGAATATTAGTAGAATACAGTCTCAATTTCTAATATTTTTTTCAAATTGTATTTTCATTCTCAAGAGATTTGTTTACTGATAACACATGGAACTGGCTGTTATCTTGTTCTTTAGCCCTCTGCAATTTTCTTTCCACTAACTCTGTAGTCATTATCACAGCTACAAAGTAGGCTATTAGTCTAGTTTTCATTGCGGAAGCAAGGCCTTTAAGAGTATCATTCTGCTTGGAACACAGACCATGCATTTCTGTCCACTTCTACCCCACTTGTATTCTGGAATCTTCAAGTTAAACTCCTTCAACATTTCTAGAAAAGATCTCAGTAATTGTGTTACTGAATTGTGGTAGTTTGCTGTGGAAAACTTCAGACTTGGCTTTCATCTCCTTTACCACGGTAATTATCATGCGACAGGGTGTCTGATAACTCCATATCTGGAGCATGTGTAGATCTGTCCTGCTATGACAGTACTCTGTAAGACCCATTTAGTTGTATGATCTTCTTGTATTCTTCATTATGTTTGATGTTTATCATTGATACTGTATTTGAAAAGCCATCGTTATAATTTATTTGAAATCTAGGGTGCTATGATATTCACTTGAAAGAAAATTTTTACTTCATTTTTCTCGGCAGTCTGGAACACTTATAGAGTAAGATTATGGTCAGCGCAATCGATGAGAACCAAAAGACAACATACTACCAAATGCATTTTATGTTTTTAGGTTTGGACTAAGTCTGATGGAATATTTTATATATACAAAAGTTTTGAAAGTACATCTAATAAAGCCAAAGCAAACAACAACAACAAAAGCTAAATCCAAATGCCTAAGGGCCTGTGTATATTGCTCAGTGATAGAATGCTAGCCTAATATGCTTGAGGCCACATCTTGAATCCCCAGCACTATAAACAAAAAAATGAACAAAACATAAATGTTTCTTCTCATCAATAGTAGCAATTAAACATTTAAATATTTATTTTGATGAATATTGTATTTAATTGGCTAGAGAGAGTGAAAATATCATTTCCTTTGGTTGTATAATTAGTTAGTGGTATGACCTATGATCCTAGGTTGGTTTCCTTCCTTCCTTCCTTCCTTCCTTCCTTCCTTCCTTCCTTCCTTCCTTTTGATGTGTTTGAGTGCATCATGTATATGTCTGATGCTCACAGATGCAAGAAAAGGGTACCAGGTCCCCTGGAGCTATAATTACAGATGGTTGTGAGCTGCCATGCAGATGCTAGGAACCAAATCTAGGTCCTCTGCAAGAGCAGTTGATGTTCTCAACTGCTGAGCCATCTTTCCAGGCCCTTACCCTAGATCTGTCCCTCTATTACGTTCACTGAAAGCTGTACCGCTGTACATAAGGTGTTCTGTTTCTTTTCATCTTAGAGTTTCTTTGAATCTTAGAACTTATGCATTTCTCTACTTTAAATCCTGTGTCATCTCCGTGTATGTTCATGATATACACTTAAGTCTGTCTTATATTTAATACCACTTCCCTCTTCCCACCGGCTGGGGAGCCAGACCCCTTGCCCCCTGAACTGTGTCTTGGAGGGGCAAAGCTGAGCCTTGCTCCTGGAGTGAGAGCAGCTGACGTCAGAGTTGCTGAATGGATGGGTTGCACTCTAATCTCCAAAGTCAAATTTTCCATCGGCAAAAGAGACGTCTCTTTGTTTGGCGTCAGTGTTTGATTTTTAAGAAAGTGGCTCTTCCAAGAAAAAACAAGCTAAGAATTGTAAATGAGGAAAGGATACATTTTCTATTAGAAACAATAGATTAGAAAGAGAATGCATGGTGTTAGAGTATCTAATTCCTGCCCAGAAGTAAATGAAAATTCAACACTCTGACAAGAGAAAGGCATACTGCCCAGAGAATAGTCTGGCACAAGTTCCAAAGACTTGCAAGGAGAACTTCAGAGCAGAGCCTTGCTTCTCATGGTAGCATCTCCAAACCTCTCCCTGGGGGCCCCCCATCCCTGATCGTACTGAAGGGGCAGAGTTGCCATGACTGGGTGAGGTGCTCACAGCAGAAGCAAGGGAAACTCTGGGGTTCTTAGCATCTAGGACTGAACCACAGCTCCCAAGGATGGAATGCTTAAATCAAGGATGTAATCTGGACCGAGATAGATCAGTGTAGAGGGCTTGCCCCACATGCAGGAGGTCCTAAGTTCAATCTCCAGCACTGCTAACAAAAATAACATAACTTTGATGACCTTTGGTTTGGCAGACTTTTTTAGAAAGGACACCAAAAGCACAATCCATGACAGAAAGAATTAATAAGCAGAACTTCATTAAAATTAAAAACCTCTGCTCTGTGAAAGACAAAGTCAAGAGAATGAAAAGACAAATGCAGGCTGGGAAAGAATATTTGCAAAGGACCTTATCTGATAAAACACAATTATCTAAAATATACAAAGATGGCCAAAGAGTCAACAATAAAAGATAAACAATCTGATTAAAAATGGGTAAAACCTATGGCAGATACTGCATCTAAAAAGATATTAAAATGGAAAATAGCCATGTAGGAAGGTGCCCTATGTCACATGTCATTAGACATTACAAACTAAAACAACAGCGACATACACTACAGGCCATGAGATCAGCCGAGACTCCAAATGGTGGTGAGGTTACAGGGACCCATGGTATTTATGACTGTGGAAATCCAAGATGGAAGAGCTGCTTGCAAAGTCAGTGGGGCACTTTGTTATAGAACTAAACAAACTTAGCGTTTTATCTAACAACAGCACATCTTAGCGTTTGCCGTAAATATTCATTTCCATACGAGAACCTTTATGTGGGCATTAGTGGCAGCACTATTTACCGTTGCCCTATGCCAATTATTGGGAGTCAATCAAGGTGCCCTCCAAGAGGATTATAGGTGAATACACTATGTTACCTCCAGACAATGGAATATCACTATGTACTAAAAAGAAATGAGCCATCGAGCCATGCAAAGATATGGAAGAGACTTAAACCATGTTAGTAGGTCGACGTGGCAAGCTGAAAGGGCTCTGTGCTGTACGTCTCTAACCACGTTATTCAGGAAAACAGAACTACGGAGACAGGGAAGAGATCAGAGTTTAAGAAGGGAGAGGAATGAATAAATGAGTCAGGGCAGTGAAGCTATCCTACGTGGGACAACCATGTTGGCCATGGGTCATGACACATTCGTGAACACTCTGGTCTTGATGTGTCAATGCAGGTCCATTCACTGTAGTGCTATTGCTATGTCAGATGGGCCAGTGGGACATGTGGTAGGTGTATACACAAAGGTGTTATACAGAAATTTCCTGAACTTTCATGTCAATTTCCTTGTGAAGGGAAATCTTAACTAATAAAGAAAGTCCTGGAAAGACGGTGCCAACCAACAGTTTAGGCCAGTACACTCAAATTATCAGAGTTGATTTCACTGAGTAGCTCCGCAGAAGACTGCAGGCCAACTGCCTATTAACCTTGGGCTCCAAATCTCTTCTCCATCCTCACTGTCAGCCTCAGAGGTTGGGTCGTCCTTGAGAAGAATGGGTGATGAGCAAGAGCCCAATTCTGAAAGGGACCTTTCTAATGACTAAGTGGTTACCAAGGAGACCAAATGTCCAGCTGGAGGTGAGTCTGTTTACTTCATGCCGGCAAATTCATCTCCCCTGGACTCAGCAGGACTGGGGGCTGGAGGGCTGAAATGTCAAGTGGACTTCAGTTCCTAGAGATGAAGAGTGTACATCTGGATCCCATCTCTCGAGGCATGCGCAAAGCTCCTTAAACAGATTCCTGTAAGTTTCCTGTATGAGCTGGATCTTTAGAAAATAGAATTCTGGAAAAAATGTCCGAATCATATCTTCATTCCAGCAAATACCATTTGTGAAGCTGCACATGATGGGTGAGGCACACTGCCACCTCTTACAGGTGGCTTGTCCCTAGCTCTAAAGAGTAAAACCCTTCGCTTTCCCATTGCATGGCTACAAAATTCATGGTGAGGCTCCTAAGAAAGGCTGCCCAAACTCAAATGTCCACAAGACTGGATGTCAAGGGACAAAGATGCCCTCAGATGAGTGATCTCAGAGCTTGAGAATTCCAGGGCCAGTGGCCCGGACATTGTCAAACCTGCTCCTCTGAGAGATCACAGGGTGGCCCTTAGGGCAATAAACTGGAACCTATTTCCTTCTTCCTGTCCCTAGAGACTGGAAGGCAATGTGTCAGGGTCCCAGTCTTCCTGCCTCTGTTTGTGCTCAACCCAGATGCACACAAGGCAGCTTCAGGGAACTGATCTTTGTTTGGATTACAAAAGATCTCCAGATTAGATTTAGGTAAGCCAGAGCAGGCAGGTGGCTTAAGTCTTTGAGGGGCAGGAATTGCTGCCATGTAAGATCCGCTGCTCTGAGGCTTGGGGACAGAGGAGGAGGAGAACTCAGGAAACCCAGAAAGGATATCCCTGGGCAAAGAAAGCAGGCTTGGCAAAGAAGGTCCCTCCTCACCTTCTCCTGGGTGCCTCTTCAATCTTCTCATCTGAGGAAAACCTGGGTGTACAGGCTATACAGCTAGGAGCAGGGCCAGAGGCAACAGCAGCAATGCCTGGTTAGAGATAGCAGGAAACACAGGCCAGCCTTGCTCACGGCTGAGACAAACACCTATTTTTAAGATCAGTATATGTTTGACAGGCACAGGAGATGTTAGCAAATGACCCAGTGTCATCTCAGACTCTGGCTGGGGATGATTGGAATCCTGGTTGGAACTGGAGAGGTGGCAAACTTAGTGAAGTAATACGGGATGGTGGGTAATACAGACTGTCAACCAGACAGGACCTAGAATCTCCCAGGAGGCCAGGCTCTGGGCATGCCTGTGAGTGGTCATCCAGAGGAGGTTCATTGCACCATGAAGATTCACCTTAACTGTGGGCAGTGCCTTCCCTTGGCCTGGGGGCTGGACTAAGTGGAAAATTCCTTTCCATGCTTCCTGATTGTGGGTACTGTGAGACCAGCTGTGTTGAGAGCCTGCTGCCATGACTTTCCCCATGATACCCTCTACCTGTGAGCCCAAATAAATCTTTCAATGCTTAAGTTGCTTTGGACAGGTATTGTGTCAAATTAGGTAATGAGGAAAGCCTCAGGCATCTTGGGGACAGTGTGGTGCAATTTAAAGAGAGTCATGAGACAGATGTACTTAGAGAGGGGGGTCATAAGATACATGTCCTTAAAGAGGGGACCATGGAGATAGATGTCCTTAAAGAGGGGGACATAGAGATAGATTTCCTTAAAGAGGGGGCCATAGAGATAGATGTCCTTAAAGAGGGGGTCATAGAGATAGATGTCCTTAAAGAGGAGACAATAGAGATAGATGTCCTTAAAGAGGGGGTTATAAGATAGATGTCCTTAAAGAGGGGGTCATAGAGATAGATGTCCTTAAAGAGGGGGCCATAGAGATAGATGTCCTTAAAGAGGGGGCCATAGACATAGATGTTCTTAAAGAGGGGGTCATAGAGATAGATGTCCTTAAAGAGGGGGCCATAGAGATAGACGCCCTTAAAGATGGGGCCATAGAGATAGATGTTCTTAAAGAGGGGGTCATAGAGATAGATGTCCTTAAAGAGGGGGCCATAGAGATAGACACCCTTAAAGATGGGGCCATAGAGATAGATGCCCTTAAAGATGGGGCCATAGAGATAGATGTAGACACAAAGAGTTCTCTGCCCTCCCCCACCCCAGGCTTTAGAGATCATCTCAGAAGAAGGGTTGGGGAGATCCTAAGCATCAGGGCTGTTGGACATCTTCAGCAAACAGCTGTTTGCCAGACCTGATAGCACCATTGCCCACATGAACTCACAGAAGCTGGACTGCTTGCCCAAGGCCTACACAAGAGCAAGCCAGCTGGAACCCCAGCAGGGATGGGGAAGGGCTCAGTGGGCTTAGAAAGGGCAAAAGAGCAGGTAGCATTGAGAGATGGGGGGAAACTGTGTAGGAGGAAGAGGAGAAGAGTCTGAGTTCAGGGATCAAAATGTATGCTATGTATATACTAAATTCTCAAACAATAAGTAAACACCACTGAACCCTTTCTCTGAATATAAAGACAGAATAAGACTGGGGGAGGAAATGGAGGGTGTGAGAATGCAGAGGGATGGAGGGACCAGCGCTGAAGACTAACCACTAAACAAAAGAATGAGTGATGGCTCAGAAGGGGATGCAAAAGAAGAGGAACCAGAATTGGTAGGCAGCCCACATCAGCGGGGCTTGGGCCTCTGTCCTCCGCAGTTAAAGGAAACAATAAGGAAAAGCAGAGAAAAAATATATGCAATGAAGCCACACTGAGAAAAGGGACAAGTCAAGAGGTTCAGTGACAGATCCCTCACCATTCATCTTTGGGGTCCTGACATGAGGTTTAGGTTTCAATTGATGGGGGAGGGGCGTACAACAAGCAGTACTGGTCAAGGGGTAGTGCAGCTGTCATCATCTTCACCGTGAAGCATCCTTCCCAAGATAGATTTCAGGATGACCTAGGACAGGCCGAGTAGGGGGTGCAAGATCCTCAGCTCACCCAGTGCTGTGTATTCAGTCACACGGAGTCAGGGAACACTGAGGTTCCTCTGTTCAGATGTTTCAGAGGGCTGTGGATTATGAACTGTCATGTCTTTACTGTATATACAAAGCTTTCTGCTCTTTAGAAACAGAATGGCTTAATTACGGAAATGAAAGCCTTTCATGTCTTCCCTCAGTATGCAAGTCACAAGTTAGGATATCTTTGAATTGGATTGTGTTGGAAGGTTAAAGTGCAAGCTGAAGGGTTACTCAGTGGGTAAAGTCACCTGCCCCCAACAGGACAATCCAACTTTGATCCCTGGGATCTATGTGGTGGAAGGAGAGAACAATTTTCTGCAACTTATCTTTTGACCTCTACATACACACTATACACATACATACCTACCCAAAATGAATGAAAAAACATGCAACTTAAAAAAGTAAATTGTTGTTTGAACTGCTGATTTAAATTTCATAAGAAAATAATTTAGTGAACTTTGACTTGCGTCTTAGTTACTGTACTATTGCTATGAAGAGAAACCATGGCCGATAGTACTTATAAAAAGAAAGCATTTAACTGGGAGCTTGCTTATAGTTTCAGAGGGTTAATTCATGATCATCTAGGCAGGAAGCATGGTACAGGCCAGGCATGTATGGTGCTGGAGCAGTAGTTGAGAGATTACCATGATAAGCAAGTGACAGGCAGAGAGATCAAACTGGGCCTGATGTGGGCATTTGAAACTTCAAAGCCCACACCCAGTGACACATCTTCTCCAACAAGGCCACACCTAATCCTTCCCAAACAATTCCACTAACTGGAAAGCAAACATTTAAATATATGAACCTATGGTGGTCATTCTCATTCAAACCACTGTGATTTGGGATTAGCAAATTTTGAAATGACCCTAAACATACTTCTGCCATTTGTTACTGTGTGATTATGTGAATCAGTGTTCTTGGTACTGACAGCTATACAACCAGAATGTTGATCCACTCTGAGCCATGTTGAAAATGCTGTATCCTTCAGTGTGATATTTAGGCAAGATTTAATTCTTTATGTGAAAGTAAACAAACATTACTCTCTTGTTAGCATGAAATGGTCTTTCTCCCTTGATACATGGTAAGTTATATGTACATCAGGGAATTGTTTCAAAAACACATTTCTGTATGAGTTTTGGATCAGCAGCTGTTTGATTTGTATACTTGTTTTATATGTCTACATTTCTGGGGCTATGTAAAAAAATTCTTAAATGAAAAGGAGTCATGGCTGGAAGCAGTCTTAAAAATTCTCTTCTAGAGGATGAGCAATCAGGAACCCTCACAGATAAACACACATGGGTATCGGTCCCTGCATCACCTGTCGGACTGAACATGTCACATGAAGTGTTAGTCAGTTCTCTGAATGATGGGCGTTATCTGTGACATAGATGGGTTTTGGAATCAAAGCACAGCTTATCAATTTCTCCCTTTCTCATAGAATGGTGCAAGATGGCAGACATGGACATGGACCATTAGTTGTCAAGTACCAAGTTAACCATGATGGCTGTACTCATCTTTAAACTGTAGTCGACCCGCACACAACTGAGGCCACAGTCTTTTGTTTTTTTTATTTCATGAGCATGCATCCCTCTGGAATGAGCTTAGTGTCCTTATAACACTACCTCAAGGAAAGGTTTCCAGTTTTCCTCATGTAAGATTTGTCTAAAAAGCTGCTTGACAGCATTTCATTCTGCTCTCATCATCTCTACCCTCATTCTAGCCATCGCTGCAAGCATGGCTTGAACTCCAGCTTTCCAGAGGCAGAGGCAGGAGGATTTCTATGATTACCAGGTCAATCTGGTCTACATATTAAGGCTCAGGAAAAAAAAGAAAAGAAAAGAAATATTTTTATTGTTGCTACCAAATGCTAAGGTTTTCTGCACTAGGAGGCCATGAAGCATACAGTAAAGTTTTACGAAGGCTATGACAGCTGTCACGAGTGAGCCACAGTTGGTACATTTTACTATGTCCTGACTTCCATCTCTGGTCAACTGACACCTCAGAGGTGTTTTTGAGTGGAGAAGATGGGGGACAGGTAGGAGAACCCTTGAACTTCTTTCCCACCTTGTGGTCATGGAGTAAGAAGCTGGCTAATGATGGCTAAAAACGCAGAGCTTCTGCAGACACCAGATCCGTCAGCACCCTGACCAGGCACTGCGACAATCCAGTGTCTACTCTTCAGCCCATTATTTATTTTTTTCTGTAACAACCTAGACAAAGTAAGATGACAGTGGTAGTGACCTGAAAAAGTCACAGACAGCTTGATGTGAACAGACTGTGGGGAGAGAATGCACCAGGATGTTACCATATCCAGGAAGCAACAGAAGCAGGAAGGTGTTCCCAATGTGGGAACTGGGAGCTGTGGCTGAGCGGC